>JAGKTI010003475.1:0-12593 GCA_018397915.1 Birgus latro
AGCTGACTACGGCAACATTCGACGCTGCTACTCCTCGTCAGCTGACTACGGCAACATTCGACGCTACTCCTTCTCGTCAGCTGACTACGGCAACATTTATCATGTCATCAGCGAGTGAGAGACAGCTAAAGTGACTGTTATGATGCCAAGCTATTTTTGATAGAGTTGCCAGGTTATTAATATATTTTTTTTTTTATGATGTTTCCTAATATGAAGTAATGGTTAAAGAAACAAATTTTATTAAAATTTTATATATAAGATCGTGTAAGTAGAGTGAGAGAAGAGTTCTGGACAAATGTGGAAGCCTGCTTGGAAAAGTTTGAAAGGAATGAGAGAGTGTTTCTGATTGGAGATATGAATGGAAAAGTAGGGAATGAGAAGGTGGATGGAGTGGTTGGTGAGTGAGGTGTGCCTGCAGAGATGGATGAGAATGGCAGTGCTTTAGTGGACATTTGTGCTGGGAGGGGGTTGGTGGTAGCTAATACCCTCTTCAGGCACAAAGTGATCCATAGGTATACATGGCGAGTGGTGAGAAGGGTGGACTGTGGAATGAATGAACGGAAGGCAATGATTGACTGTGTGTGTGGATGAAAGGATGAGAAGATGTGTAATGGATGCAAGAGTATATAGAGGTTGGGGGATTGGACTTTCTGACCACCACTTGGTGGTGGCCAGAATCTGAATCTAAACAAGATGGAGGAAGAGAAGAAGGGAAGGACAGGAGGAAGTATTTGTTACAAGGAGGGTAGATAAGTTACAAGAGGATGGAATAGAGGCTGACTATAAAAGGGAAGTTGAGGAGCGATTGGGTAAATATAGATTGGAGCAGATGGGGGACGTGGAAGGTGTGTGCAAGATATTCACAGAAGAAATCTGTGCAGCATGTGAGGTGGTGTGTGGGGTGAAGAGAAGACGAAATGGGGTTCAGGGAACAGCATGGTGGACTGAAGAGGTGAGAGAGGTTGTGGCACAAATGAAGAAAGCATATAATGAGTGGATGAGGAACAGGGGCTTTGAAGAAGCAGAGAGACGGACGAGAGAGTTATATGGAGAGAGGTGAAAAGATTAGTAAGAGAGAGTAAGAAGAGAGTGGATGAGGAATTTGAAAGGAATTTGAGTGCAAAGTGAAGGGAATATAAGAAAATGTTCTGGAAGGAGGTAAAGCGAGCTAGACAGGGTGCCAACGAAGTCAGTGGGGGTGTGAAAGATAAAAATGGTAGGTTACTAGTGGAGAAGGGAGAAAAAGTAAACAGATGGAGAGAACATTTTAATGAACTGTTGAACATAGCGAATGAAAGTAATGCAAGTATAAGTGGCTGGGGAATGGCGGAGAGAAGGAGGGTTGTGAGAAGAGAGGAAGAAATCACCAGGATGGAAGTGGTGGAAGCAATGAAGAAAGTGAAAATGGAGAAAGCCCCAGGAATTGATGGAGTGTGTGGTGAAATGCTGAGGCATGGGAGAGAGATAGTAATAGAATGGATGTGGAAGGTGTGCAGATTGGCTTGGGAGGAGGGTAGAGTCCCGGAGGATTGGTAGTTCGTTTCATTTCGCTTCGTTTTGTTTTTGAAGGCTCCAACATGCTTGCATGCGTCGGCCATGGTCACCTAATGGCGGCTCTCCATGCTGCTCGATCCCTGGCAGCCTCCCTGTTCAGTCCCTTAAGTCACACTTAATGACCTCGTCCCATGTCTTTTCGGTCTACCCCTCCCAACCCCTCCCCCAATATTAACACCTCTCACCCTCTGTACCCAATTATCATCCCCCATCTTCTCCATATGTCCAAACCACCTCAGCCTACCTCTCCTCATCACCAATACTCTCCAGTCCCATCCTACCTCTCAACTCTTCCATCGTAAACCCAGCACCCCCAGCCCTTGCATGCAGGGGACGCACTGCACTTACACCTAATCATTGTCATTTCTGTACATTTAAACCTGCGAATATCCTCTTTCTTTACTGCCCAGGTCTCACTACCATACAGCATCACACTCCTAACACATGCTGCATACAAAGACCCCTTAGCACGTAAGGAGAGTCCTCTCAGTGTCAGGAGAGGCAACAGCTTCCTGAAGTTCTTTCAACCACTTCTCACCCTAGCAACCGAGCTAACTCCAGCCCCCCCTCCGGCACCTAACATGTCTCCCAAATAACGAAACTCCTCCACACACTCAAGAGACTCACCTGCAAGTTCAACCCTCTCACTCCTAACAATCTCCACCTGCTCTCCTTGACACGCCGCACACATGAAATCAGCATTATCTCACACTCTGTCTCTAATACCACTACATCTCTTGTGCACCCATTTATCACAAACACTACACAAGATGGAATTACTTCCCACACCCTTGTGGCAAACTGCACATGGCCACTCTCCCTCTCCTCTGACTGTACCACCACCAACCCTAGATATCATCACTTTTGTTTTATCTGCATTTACCCTTAAGGCCTTGTACCCCATTTCATCTCTCCAGTTCTTAAATCTTTCCTCCGCCTCCTTTTCATTCTCTGCAATCAACACCAAATCATCAGCATACAACATCTCCGGTGGGAGTCCATCTCTGAAGTCACGTGAGAGGGCTTCAAGCACCATGATAAACAACAAGGGACTCAAAACTGACCCCTGATGCACACCAACATTCACAGAAAACTCATCACTCAAAACTCCATTCACTCTTACCTGGGTTCGAGCACCCACGTACATGGCCATAACCACCCTAACCAGCCCTCTTCCAACCCTAGCTTTCTCATTGCCCACTTCACCACCTCTCTAGGGACTCTGTCAAAAGCTTTTCCAAATCAACAAAAACAAAATACAATTCCATTTTCTTTCCAATATATTTTTCTTGAAGCTGTCGAACATTGAATATGGCATCAGTGGTCCCCCTGCCTGGCATAAACCCGAAATGCATCTCACTGATATTCACTCTTTCTCTAATCATACCTTCTAGAACTCTCTCCATTACTTTCATTATCTGATCTAAGAGCTTTATACCTCTGTAATTTCCCCTTTCCAGGGCATCACCCTTCCCTTTGTACACATTTACAATTACACTCTTCAGCCAATCATCTGGGACAACACACTCATATGTAATCATATTTATCAGTTCAGTGACTAACCTCACCCCAGTATCTCCTGAGGCCTTCAACATTTCGGCAGTCAACCCAGACACACCTGCCGCCTTCCCCACCTGCATCCTGCCTATTGCCTCACTCACAGTAGTAGTGTCAATCAAAGGCCTAGGGCCAAACACTGGATCAGCTGGCTCCAAACCTTCTCTATCCCAGTCAGACTCCTCATTCAACAACCAGCTATAATGCTCTCTCCATGCATCTTTAATATCCTCACTGTTCACCACTACCCTTCCATCACCATTGTTCACACACTGCTCACCTACAATGTCCCGATTATCCCTCTTCACCTGATTTGCCACCCTAAAAATCATATTTTTCCTTTCTCCATGAAATCAGGTATAATTATTCCTCTGTACAAAGGAAAAGGGGAAAAAGCAGTGTGTGGTAATCATAGGGGCATTTGCCTTCTCAGTGTATTAGGAAAAGTATATTGTAGGATACTTACTGAGTTGGGGAAATTACAGAGGAATTAGTTGGAGAAGAACAAGGAGGTTTTAGGAAGGGAAGAGGTTGTGTAGACCAGATATTCATTCTTAGATCCTTAGTGAAAAAGTTTCTAGAGAAGGACAAGAAGTTGTATGCAGCCTTCATGGATCTGGAGAAAGCATATGACAGGGTGGATAGACAAGGATTGTGGAAGGTATTAAGAATATATGGAGTGGATGGGAAGTTGTTGAAGGCAGTGAAGAGTATGTATGAGGGTGCTAAGGCTGCAGTGCGTGTGGATGGCAAACTGAGTGAATCTTTCCATTTGAAGGTTGGATTGAAACAATGGTGTGTCATGTCTCCATGGTTGTTCAATCTGTACATGGATGGGGTTATAAAAGAGATACAAGGTCAGGCAGTGGATGTTGGAGCGGCCCTAGTGAGAGAGAGCAGTGTGTGGAATCTCCGTGTACTGTTGTTTGCAGATGATACTGTGTTGTTGAGCGAAGACGAAGGGGAGCTGCAAGGCTTGGTAGATGAGTTTAGGAGAGTGTGTAAGAAACGGAATCTAAAGGTGAATGTAGAGAAGAGTAAAGTGATGGTCTTCGAGAGAAGTGAAACCAGTGAATGTACAGTGAGATTGGATGGGAAGGATATGGAGAATGTGAGTGAGTTTATGTACAGTACATCCTTCAACTTTGCGAACTTTAACTTTGCGATTCACCAATTTTGCGAGGTAGTTCCAAAATCCATGTATTTTTTTACATTTATGAACTTTGCAACTGATCACATACTTTGCGAGGTCGAGTGGTGGGAGAGTCGTCTTCCCTCACTACTTTGCCACCCCGTGTAATGATGTCATGGTTCATTGGGCGTACTGAGCCTCCTAGTTCAGTGATCTGCCGCCCCGCCATGTTTGTTTATACCTGTTTCCAACCAAGGTCACTGACCCTCACAATTTCGTGGTGCTCCTCGCAATACCCCAGCAGTCTAACCTTGCACGAGTGTTATCATGGCGCCAACGGGTAAGAAGAACAAGAAAATAATTTTGGAGACCAAACTGAAAATGATTGAAAGGAAAAAAGCAGGTGAAGGTAATTCTACTATTGGTCAGGAGTTTGGTGTTGGTGAATCGACAGTGAGAATGATTTTAAAGAACAGTGAACAAATCAAACAAGCAGCGAATAACTATGGAGGTGCTCAGTTTGATGGTAGAATGCTTGTGGACAACAAAGAAGTGCTAATAAAAATGGAAAGATATCTTGCTCACTACATTCAAAGAAAGGAAAAGGAAGGGGTTGCATTAGATAGGTGCCGATATTCTATCACACGTGCCTTAAAAAAGCCATTAATCTTCCAACAAAACCTTTCAAGGCATCGAGTGGGTGGCTATGCCAGTTCTTCAAAAGGAAGGGGTTTAAACATATCAGGTTCAGTGGCGAGTGAGGCAGTGCTGACTACAAATTGGTCGTCTTCACCCCAAGGTAAGCACTTTTTCCCACTCTTTCTCTCAACTCTACCTCTTAATTTTATGATGATAAATGAAACAAACATCAACTGATGTACTGTACAGTAATATTAATAAGAAAACATCATAGGTAAGAAACATAAAAAAAAAAATGCATTTACACTGATGTGAAGACTGGCGTGGTTTATGGGACTGGTGGCGGGGCGAGGCTTGGCTACTGTGGCCCCGCGGGGCCTACGTCTTCACTATCACTGTTGGCAGATATTTCCACATCTTGCTGTGTCTTTTCTGCCTCTCACATGAATCCCTCGAAGTCATAATCGTCACTGGGGTCATCAGAATGATAAAGGTTAGGGATGCTAGGATTGCTGGCTGCTTGGGGAGGGGTGGCAGGACTGCTGGTCGATGGGGCAGGGTCTCTTGGGGTTCTCTTGAATTTTGTGATTAGAGACTGCTTCCTCTTCTTAACCCCATCTCTGTGGAGGTCAGCATAAAAGCGAAGCGGCTGAGAATTAACGATGCATAACCTGGCCAATATTCTCGCCGTCATTGACCATCTGAAAAAAAACATCGTGAACAACGAATATGACAATTTAGGGCTCAGCAAGCATGCCACGGTGTTGACAGGGCCCTTCGTTTTTATGCTGACCTACACAGAGATGGGGTTAACAAGAGGAAGCAGTCTCTAATCACAAAATTAATGAGAACCCCAAGAAACCCTGCCCCATCGACAAGCCGTCCTGTCACCCCTCCCCAAGCAGCCAGCGATCCTAGCATCCCTAACCTTTTTCATTCTGATGACCCCAGTGATGATTCTGACTTCGAGGGATTCATGAGAGAGGCAGAAAAAACACAGCATGATGTGGAAATATCTTCCATCAGTGATAGTGATGACTTAGGCCCCGTGGGGCAACAGTAGCCAAGCCTCGCCCCGCCACCAGTCCCGTACACCAAGCCAATCTTCACATCGGTGTAAATGCATTTTTTTTTTTTTAAATGTTCCTTACCTATGATGTTTTCTCATTAATATCACTGTACAGTACATCAGTTCGTGTTTGTTTCATTTATCATCGTAAAATTAAGAGGTAGAGTCGAGAGAAAGAGTGGGAAAAAGTGCTTACCTTGGGGTGATGTCTACCAATTTGCCTTTATTTCATATACAGTATTTAATTGTTTGAATTTTGCAAATTTTGATTTTGCGAGGGTTTTTGTCGACCATATTCTCGCAAAATTGGAGGAAGCACTGTACTTGGGCAGTGTGATGAGTAAGGATGGCAGACTGGAGGGTGAAGTGCTCGAAAGGGTGCAGCAGGGAAGGAAGGTTACTGGTTCGTTGAAAGCAGTGATAAGAAACAGGGAGGTGAGCATGGAAGTGAAAAAGTTGTTACATGACAGTATTGTGATACCAACTCTGACATATGGAAGTGAAGCTTGGACCCTGTTGGAAGGACAGAAGTCAAGAGTGAGAGCAGTGGAAATGAGTTATTTGAGAGGAGCATGTGGAGTCACATGGAGAGACAGACTAACAAATGAGGAAGTGAAGGAGCGTTGTGGTATGATTGAGGACGTGATGGGAAGTGTTAGGAGAAACACGTTAAGGTGGTTTGGGCATGTGGAGAGGATGGAGAGTGAAAGATTGAAGAGGAGAGTGTATGTGAGTGAGGTGGAGGGGGCGAGAGGGATGGGGAGGCCGAGGATGAGCTGGAGGGATGGAGTGGAGAGGTATATGAGAGAGGGGGGTGTGAGTTGGGAGTGTGGTAGTGAAATGGCGTGGGACAGAGTGACATGGAGGCAATTTGTTTGTGGCCACCCCGTTCGGGATTGAGGTGTCTGGCAACAGATAGATAGATTAGATATAAAACTTCAAGTCGCCACTGGCAAGTGAAAAATAATTTTTACTCGCCATGGCAAGTAAAATACTCGCAACTTTCACGCCTGCTTAATGTGCACACACACAAACACACACACACACACACACACACAGGTCGCCGACGGAGACAAAGCTTGTTGTGGATCGTGGGGAAATAATCGCCGAATCAGCAGCGATAAGGAGACCAGCCCATTATGATTATCACGCCTGCTTAATGTGCACACACACACACACACACACACAGGTCGCCGACGGAGACGAAGCTTGTTGTGGATCGTGGGGAAATAATCGCCGAATCAGCAGCGAAAAGTAGACCAGCCCATTATGATTATGTGAATGAATACGTGAGTGGTGGTCCCGTCAGACATTAGTGATAAAACGCGGGTTTCGGTCATAAAAAGAGTACAAGACACAGTGGAAGTATAAAGTTCCCTTATGGTTGCATCATGGCGGAAAGGGATAGTTCATTGTTTACATCTGGTGGTGGTGAATTTGCGGGCTTCTCCTATGGAGGTAAGGGTCAAGGAAGTACTAAATTCAGCCAAACAAGAGTAGCAGCAGTGGAGAAAATTATGGAGAGGAATGTCCAGGAGTTAAAGAAGGTCTGTCTATCTATCTATTGCCAGACGCCTTAATCCCGTAAGGGGTGGCCACAAACAAATCGCCTCCATGTTGCTCTGTCCCCTGCCTTTTCACTGCCCTGCTCCCAGCTCACATCCCCCTCTCTCATATACCTCTCCATTCCATCCCTCTATCTCATCCTTGGTCTCCCCCTCCCTTCCCCCCCCCTCCACCTCACTCACATACACTCTCTCACTCTCCATCCTGTCCACATGGCCAAACCACCTTAATGTGTTCTTCCTAACGCTTCCTATCACATCCACATCACACCACAACACTCTTTCACTTCCTCATTTATCAGTCTGTCTCTCCATGTGACTCCACCTGCTCCTTTCAAATAACTCATTTCCACTGCTCTCACTCTTGACGTCTGTCCCTCCAACAGGGTCCAAGCTTGACTTCCATATGTTAGAGTTGGTATCACAATACTGTCATGTAGCAGCTTTTTCACTTCCATACTCACTTCCCTGTTCCTTCTCACTGCTTTCAAGGAACCAGCAACCTTTCTTCCCTGCTGCACCTCATCACACTATCCAGGTACTAAAATGAACTCATTCTCTCCATATCCTCCCCATCCAATCTCACTGTACATTCACTGACTTCACTTCTCTCGAAGACCATCACTTTGCTCTTCCCTACATTCACCGTTGGATTCTGTTTCTTACACACACTCCCGAATTCATCTACCACGCTTTGCAGCTCCCCTTCGTCTTCACTCAACAACACAGTATCATCTGCAAACAACAGTACAGGGAGTTTCCAAACACTGCCCTCTCTCACTAGGGCCACTCCAGCATCCACTGCCCTACCTTGTACTATCTCTTTTACAACCCCATCCATATACAGACTGAACAACCACGGAGACATGGCACATCCTTGTTTCAATCCAACCTTCAAATGGATAAATTCACTCAGTTCACCATTCACACGCACTGCAGCCTTAGCATCCTACTCTGTTCTTTATACTTTCCACAATCCATGTCTATCCACCCTGTCATATGCTTTCTCCAAATCCATGAAGTTAGCATACAACTTCTTTCCCTTCTCAAGAAACTTTTCCACTAAAGATCTAAGAATTAATATCTGATCTACACCTCTTCCCTTCCTAAAACGTCCCTGTTCTTCTCCAACTAATTTATCTGTTATTTCCCTAAATCTATCAGTAAGTATCCTACCATATACTTTTCCTATTACACTAAGAAGGCAAATGCCCTTATGATTACCACACTTCTTTTTCCCCTTTTCCTTTGTACAGGGGAATAATTATACCTGATATCCAATTCTCTGGGACTCTGCCTTCTTCCTAGACCAATCTGCACACCTTCCACATCCATTCTATTACTATCTCTCCTCCATACCTCAGCCTTTCACTACACACTCCATCAATTCCTGGGGCTTTCCCCATTTTAACTTTCTTCATTGCTTCCACAACTTCCATCCTACTGATTTCTTCCTCTCTTCTCACATCCCTCCTTCTCCCAGCCATTATTCCCCAGCCACTTGCATTACTTTCATTATCTATGTTGAACAATTCATTACAGTGTTCTCTCTATCTGTTCACTTTTTCTCCCTTCTCTACTAGTAATTACCATTTTTATCTTTCACTCCCCAACTAACTTCTCTGGCATCCTGTCTAATTCTCTTTACCTCTTTCCAGAACATTTTCTTACATTCCCTTCACTTTGCACTCAAATTCCTTCCAAATTCCTCATCCACTCTTCACCTCTCTCCTCCTCTTTACATGCAACTCTCTTTTCTGTCTCTCAACTTCTTCGATGCCCCTGTTCCTCATCCACTCACTATATGCTTTCTTCTTTTGTGCCACAGCCTCTCTCACCTCTTCAGTCCACCGTGCTGTTCCCTGAACCCCTTTTTGTCTTTTCTTCACCCCACATACCACCTTACATGCTGCACAGATTTCTTCTGTGAATACCTTGCACACACCTTCCACATCCCTCATCTGCTCCTATCTATATTTACCCTATCGCTCTTCCACTTCCCTTTTATATTCTGCCTTTTTTCCATCCTCCTGTAACTTTTCTACCCTCCTTGGAAGAACTACTTCCTCCTGTCCTTCCCTTCTTCTCTTTCTCCATTTTGTTTTGACTTCCACCACCAAGTCCACTCTCCCAACCTCCATATACTCTTGTATCCATTACACACCTTCTCATCCTTTCATCCACACACACATAATTAATCATTGCCTTCCGTTCATTCATTCCACAGTCCACCCTTCTCAACACTCGCCACGTATACCTATGGATCATCTTGTGCCTGAAGAGGGTATTAGCTATCACCAATCCCCTCCCGGCACAGATGTCCATTAAAGCACTGCCATTCTCATCCATCTCAGCAGGTACACCCCACTGACCAACCACTCCATCCACTTTCACATTCCCTACTTTTCCATTCATATCTCCAATCAAAAACACTCATTCCTTCCAAACTTTTCCAAGCATGCTTCCACGTTTGTCCAAAACTGTTCTCTCACTTCTGGCACAATCTTGCATTGGCTCATACGCCCACACAGTTGGCCACATTTGTAGTCCAACTTTCACTCTTACCCACACAATCCTTGACCCAAGTGATCCATATGGTCTTATATTCTCCTTTCATCTGTTACTCACAATAATTAGAAAGTTGCAGGAATGGACCTTAGAACAGGAGAAAGAGATTAAAGTAATGCAGAGCCAGTTGGAGAGCATCTGCACACGTAATGCTGAACAAGAAATAGAAGTTACAGAATTAATAGTGAGTAACGAATACTGTATGCCTGAAATGAAATAAAACTGCTCAAGAGGGAAAATAGGTTGGAAGAAGAAAGGGACAGGATGAAAATTAAACTAGATGAGTCTGAATCAAAATCGAGGATGCAAGATGAGCACATTAACCCAAGGCGTCCCGTCGAGGTATGGGTACTTCATAACGTTTTGTTACAGGTAGACCCATCGACATATGGGTACGTCGGGCAATTGCAAGGGTCGTAATTTGCACAGTTTTCAAGTTTCATGGGTGATTATTGGTAGGCATATGTGGGATACCTTCTCTATCTGCTATCAAGTGGGGATACTGCCCCCCCCCCAACACACACACACACACTTGGCAATTCACCTGTTATAGTCCTTCCAATACATGGTGAGCGTTTGGGCGTTGGCATTTCCGGGGGTTTCCCCGCATGCGACGTTGCCAAACCTCGTGCAGGGTCAGTTGCCGGATTACTGGGTAAATTCTCTACGGGGTCAGTTATCGGATTCTCTCTCTCTCTCTCTCTGCATAATAAAAGTTTTGCTATACATTTTGTGTTGATAAGCTCATGATACATTTTGTGTTGATAAGCCTCTACAGTATGATACATTTTGTGTTGATAAGCCTATACAGTATGATGAATTATTGGAATTTGAGAATCTCTCTCTCTCTCTCTCTCTCTCTCTCTCTCTCTCTCTCTCTCTCTGCATAATAAAAGTAACGCTATACATTTTGTGTTGATCAGCCTATACAGTATGATGAATTATTGGAATTTGAGAAGCCTCTCTCTCTCTCTCTGCAGGGTCAATTGTCGGATTACTGGGTAAATTCCCTACGGGGTCACTTATTGGATTCCCTCTCTCTTTCTCTCTCTGCATAATAATAGGAATGTTATAAATTTTGTGTAGATTTATTTATATAATAAGGCTATACAGTGTGACTCTCTCTCTCTCTCTCTCTCTCCTCTCTCTCTCTCTCTCTCTCTCTCTCTCTCTCTCTCTCAACATTTTATGTTTTAATATGAATGAGACACTTTCCCTACCCTACACAATATAGCTGTATGTATTTTTTTTCTCTTGCATCGACTTCGTTTCCACACCACCTCTGGAGTAAAAGTGAAGGTGCGTTTTTTTAAAATAGGTTTCCCCTGGAGGCCTAATCCTCTCTCTGATGTTTACTCAGAAAATTCATCATCTGAACTTTCAGAGAGGCTGATAATGAGTTAGTCCACAAAATGGTCGACTGCTATGTCTTGTCTTGCATCCTCTTCTTGAAGCTGTTCAGCATGTTGCACTGCCTGCATCCAGTTTTGTGGTGTTACATGACTCAGCTTCTTTAACGAGAGGTTTTAGGTCGACCATTTTGAAGGTGTTCTTCGTGGCAATATATGACTTTACTTGACCCCAAATGAGCTCTATGGGGTTGTAATGGCAATGGTAAGGCGGTAGCCTTACAACCCTATGCCCATCTTCCTCAGCAATTGTGTCAATACGATACTTCTTGTTGACAGAAAATTTCTTTGCCAGTTCATAAAGCTCTGATTTCAGTACATCTTCACTGAGCTGAACACCTTTTTTCACAAGGCAGTCCTTTATGTCGGCTTTTTTCCAAGATGAGCTTGGACACAATCTGGCCGCACTATGGGGTGGTACTACTACTTTGCGGCCAGGTTGTGTTAGGAAGAATTCCACCACCGTATTCCCTGCGTGTCGTAAAAGGCGACTAAAAGGGGCAGGGTGAGGGGACTAGGGACCCCCTCCTCTGTTTTTAGGGTGAGGAGACTGTAGCACCAGTCGAGCAGGGCAGTACTCCCAAGGAGGATGGAAAGCTGATGACAGGGAGAGCTGGAGCTCCCGTTTCATCAGCCCTCAGGACTTGTTCCTGACCATCCTCCTTTGCTGATCTTTTTCAGTGTCTCAGTTACACAGAGAGTAGACCAGCATGCTCTCCAATACAAGTTTCTCTAACTGTCAACACCAAACTACATACACACTACACTTCCTTTCAAAATTTTCAAAATGGCACACAAAAATCATGCCTCGGAGTCCCCTGGGGGGGGACCATAAATGCCCCCACCATCTGCCCCTCTTCCGGCGACGACTCAAAGAGCTGCCTGGAACCACCGTCTGACTCACTCCTTCTTCATTTCTGTAACATTCGCGGCCTTTCCTCTAACTTTCACGCTGTTGAACACCACCTCTTCTCCTCTAAACCTCACCTTCTCTTTCTCACTGAGACTCAGCTGTCTGAGGCAACTGACAGCAAACCCTTTTCTGTATCCTCCTACTTTCTCTATTCTCGTTTCAAAGCCAAAGGTGGCTGTTGCGTATA
>JAGKTI010003475.1:12852-28208 GCA_018397915.1 Birgus latro
TGTTGCATCTTTATCTCTCTTCTATCGCTACTTCAATGGTCACTGTTCCTCTGAACTGTCTGCTTGCATCCCTCCACCTCTACGACGGGCACGTAGTACCCGTCTAGCAGCAAACTCTCATCCTTTTTCTGTCCAACTCTTTAATGCAAGAGTTAATCGTTACTCCCAGTCTTTCATTTATGCAACTGGTCATCTCTGGAACTGTCTTCCTCTGTCTGTATTTCCTACTTCCTATGATCTCCAGTCTTTCAAACGCAGTGTGTCCAGGCATCTCGAATTGAACGGATCTTGAATTTGGCTCTCTTTTGTACTGTTTTTGCTTTTTCTTGGAAGGAACAGTATGCAGGCCCATGGCCTTTGGTTCCTTCTTCCTTGCATAAAAAAAAAAAAAAATACTACTGTGTTCGATGCAATGTTTGGCAGCAATTGATTCTTGAACCATTTTTCAAACATTGCAGAATTCATCTGATTATGATAGTCACCGTCATTTTTTACTTGGAAAACCAGTTCAGCATTCTCGACGAAACCATCTTTTTTTCCTGCATGAAGTATAATCAGACGATTTCCCTTTCCTGTCGGTGGCTGTATCCCCGTTGCTTGTTGTGATGCAGTGTCTGTCCAACATTTCCCAACAGTGTTGATTTGGTTTACCCAAGTTTCGTCCAAATACACAATGTTCTGGTAAGACTTCTTGATACTTTGCATTTCCCGTAAAAATTTCTTTCAAGCAGCAGCAACATCACCCCTTTCCATTAGGAATTTTCGGCCATCAACCTTTCCATATCTGAATCCAATCTCATGGTGAACCTTGTGAAGTGACTCGATACATCCATTAAAGGAAATATTTTCCTTAAGTTCTTCTTTTATCTTGTTCAGTGTAGGGACCTCATTTCTTTCATAAAATCCCAAGACAGTTCTCCTCACCACATGTTCGTCAAAATCATCTAGATTCTTGACAGTTGCACGGCGCTGCTTTTTCGGTGACGAGAATACAGGCTGCTGTGGTGGTACTTGCGTCACACATGCTTGATTGAGTTTAGAGCAGATTCGCCGAACTGTTGCTTCGGTCACGTTCGTGGCTTTTGCTGTTCGTGCTACTGCTCTTGAGGGTGCAATTATAGGTCTTCTATTTGCTTTTTCTTCTAAAAAATACTTATTTACATTGTAAATAAGTTCCCTCTCTCGGCTGTGTAGCACACGAGAATGAGTAGCAGGGGTAGCTTCCATCCTGGGTGGTGGCAACCTGATCTTTGAATTAGAACGGTCATCCCCAAGCTCTGAGAAAAGCAACGTCGGACAGCAACGCTGCCAAGTGTTGTTGTATTTATACAAAATAATTGCTTTATAAAAAGAAAGATACATTCATAACAGTATATAGCCTTACTAAAGTAGTAAATATATACAAATTAATTCAGAAGCAGTAAATAAATGACATAATTATAAGACAGAGTGATGTGTGTTGGGCGAGATTTGGCAGCATCACACATGGGGGAACCCCCAGAAAAGCCAACGCCCAAACACTCATCATATATTGGAAGGACTAGCAGTGACCTGGCCAGTAAAGACATGTTGCCCCGCGGTCTCTCCAATGACGAAATTCATGGTGAAAGTGATTCCTGAGGTGGAGGACAAAGAAATAAAGAAGCTAGAGCAAGAAACAAACAGAAGTGATGAGGTGGTAGTGTCATAAAGGAAGGTGCCATATGTGGATGTGTAGGGTGACCAAATAAATAAATACATACGTAATTTAAAGTGGCTTGAATTAGTTAACCCTTCCATAGTTCGTTTTCTTTAGCCAGGTACCCTGTGAAAGAGGGAAATTGTAAGGCTGACTCTTCACCCGTAGCACCATTTATAGCCTCAGGAGGGCGATTTCTCTATGAATTCTCGATGTTTCTCACCAAAAACGAAGGTTTGGGGGGGGGATCTGAAATTGCTCAGGACTGGGGGGGTATCGGAGGTTGGAAATCGGTCGGGACAGGATGGGTTAAGGAAATCAAGGAGCAACACAAGGGGTGTAAGAAAATTCAAGAGGAAGGAAATTTAAATTTGAAAGAGATTATAGAACAACAAAACAAGGAAAAGGTGGAGAAGGAAGTGGTTAGGGTACTAAGAAGTAGAGAGTCTTTAGTCAGGGATGTCGCAGACAAGAAAAAATGTCTGATAATTTCAGGAGTAAAAGAAAAATATGACATTAAGATCAGAAAGGGAAAGAGATTTGAGTAAGACTAAAGAGATAGTATCAATAATTATGGAGGGTAACAATGAAGCTCAAGAAGAGATTGAAGAAATGTTTATGCTAGGAAAGTATGATGAAGGAGGGGCGAGGCCACTGAAAATAAAGTTTATGTCTCAGGTAATGGTAAATGAAATCATCAACAGAACATGGAAATTATCAGACAATGAGGAGTTCAAGAATCTTTGGTTAAGGAGAGATGCAAATGAGGAAGAAAGCTAGTAAAGGAAGCAAAGGCAAAAAAGCAAACAGAGAATGGAGGAAGAGAAGACAGTGTTGGATCAGAAATTGAGTGAGTGGTACTGACGGAGAGTGAGAGAGAAGAGGGAATAAAAAACAATGAAAAAAGTTGAAAAGTGGCATATGCTAATGTTGATGGTTTAAGATTGGCAAGGTTAGAAATCACTGATTTCTTGAGGGTACATGAACCAGATATTATGTGCTTTGTAGAGACCAAGTTAAGAGAAGATATTGATATCCATATGGGAGACGGTAAATACAATCTGGGGAGAAGAAACAGAAAAGAAAAAATGGGAGGAGGAGTGATGATAGCAGTGAAGAACAACATAAATGTGGATAATGTGGAACTGGGAGAGGGTAGGGCTGAAGTGACAAATATGAAATTAGAACTGGAGAGAATGGCAAGAGAGACATCGCGGTAGTATATGTTCCCCTTAAGCCAAAGGCATGGAATGATGATGAATACCAGGAGATGTTGTCAGGCATGGTTAGATATTTACAGAAAATGATTGAGAAATGCAACAAATAATTCTGATGGGTGATTTTAATTGTAACTAGGTGAACTGGGAGGAATGGGACTCAGGAGGCAGTGAAGATTTGTGGGGCACTATATTGTTAAATATAGCAATGAATAATGTACTTACCCAGTGGGTCAAAGAAGAGACAAGATTCAGAGGTGATGACACACCAGCAAGACTAGATTTACTGCTAGCCGAAGAACCTGACGTAATTGAATCTGTGAAATATCTGTATAGGAAAAAGTGATCATGTGGTAATTGAGTTCCTGATGATAAATGGGAATGTGGTGCCAAGAGATGAGCTTTACAGGCAGGGAAGATACAACTTTGAGAAAGCAAACTTTACAGGATTGAGGAAATTTTTCAAAAAAGGGGATTGGAGATAGTTCAGAAAAACAAGAGAGACACAGAGGAAGTGGCATCTCTTTCTAGACCTCTATAATTTGGGAGTGGAAAAATACCGGTATGTTCCAAGAGTAAGTGGAATAGAGAACTGGAAAAAGGATTGGTTTAACAGAAGGTATATGATAGCAAAAAAAAAAAAAAAAAAAAATTGAGGGACATGGCATGGAACAACTGGAGAAAGAGAGGTAATAATAGAGCATAGGAAGAATATAGAACTAGAAATGAATATGCAAGAATATGTAGAGAGGAAGAAAGAAACTTTGAATAATGGATAATTGACTAATGCAAGGAAGAACCCATATTGTTTTATGGATTTGTTAATGGCTATTTGAAACAGAAAGAAGGAATCACCAAACTGAAAGCAGAAAGAGAGTTCTGTAAAGATGCAGCAGTGCAAGCTGGATTAATGAACAAATGTTTCCAATTGGTTTTCACTAAAGAGAGGGATTTTATGGAGGGGGAGGGAGTGACTAGAAATTTAGTGATAAAAGATATAAACGTGGAAGTGCAGGAAGTGTATAAATTACTGGAAAATCAAGATGTAAAGAAAGACCCAGGACCGGATGGAATCTAATTGGGTATGGTACTGAAGGAATGCAGAGAACAACTGGCGGATAAGATTCAAGGTTTGATTGTGTGTACTCTGAAAGAACGGAAAATGCCTCGGGAATGGAAGAGGGCCAGTGTGGTACCAGTTTATAAGGGAGGAAGCAAGGAAGAACCCCTGAATTATAGACCAGTATCCCTGATCAGCATAGTCGCAAAATTGTGCGAGAGAATCCTGAAAGATGGATGGATAAAATATCTGCAGGATATGGACATTTTGGCAGAGTCAGTTTGGATTCAGAAGTGGACAGCAGTGTGTTTCCAACTTGTTGAGCTTTTACTCAAGAGCAATTGATGTTCTACAAGAGAGAGATGGTTGGGTGTATTTTGTTTTTGGGAAAGCCTTTTGACAAGGTACCCCACAAGCGACTAATGTGGAAATTGGAGTACGTAAGAAGGGAAACCTCCTGGAATGGATGAGAGACTTGTTGTGAGAGAGACAAATGAGGACAGTAATAAAGGACAGGATGACTGGATGGAAGGAAGTAACAAGTGGAGTCCCATGGGGCATGGTGTTAGTGCCAGTAATATTCCTGATTTACGTAAACGATATGGTAGATGGAATGAACAGTTATGCACGTCTGTTTGCTGATGATGTAAAGATCTTGAGGAGAGTAGAAGTTGAGGAAGACTGTAAAATGCTGCAGGAGGACCTGGATAGGATTCATGATTGGAGCCCAATGTTGGAAATGAAATTCAACGCAAAAAATGTAAAATATTGAAAATGATAAAAGTACGAAGAGGCCATCACTGAATTATTTGAAGGGTAAGGAACCAGTCACAAAAGTGAGAGAAGAGAAGGATTTGGGAGTGCTGGTCCAGGAGAGTTTGTCACCTGAAAAACACATTAACAAGACAGTTAGAGAGACATATAATCTCTTCATTAACATCAGAGTAGTATTTCATTACATTGATGAGATAGTAGTGGCCATGATGGTTCCTAGCCTGGCAGATCTGACGTACAGAGAGAGGCTGGAAAAGCTGGATCTGCCGTCCTTAGAAGAAAGGAGAGGGAGGAGTGATATGATTACAGTGTTCAGGGCTGTGATGGGAGTAGGTAAAATTGTCATAGATCATCTGTTTTGTATGGGATAGGAGAGTAACAAGTGGACATAGAATGCTTGAAGGATATCAAGAAATATAGTTTTCCATGTAGATGCCCAGACCTGTAGAATAGTCTGGACTAAGAGATCATCCAGTCTAAAAACTTAAACTAGTTCAAAGCAAAATTTGACATACTGAGAAACAGAGACGGGCCCTTACGAGCATAGCTCATTTTCTGTTTATCATAACAACTAGGTAAATACACACACACACACACACACACACGTCACCGACAGAGGAGTAGCTTCAAGCTGATTGCGGGGAAATAACGCTAAAACAGTGGCAAAAAGGAGGCCAACCTATTGTGATTATGTGAACTGAATGCGTGAGTGGTAGTCCCATCCGATATTTGTGAAAAAATGGAGGATTCGATCAACTAAGAGCACAGGACACGATAGAAGTTTAAAATTTTCATACAAATATATAATAGCGAAGGAGAGAGTCCTTTGTTTACATCCAGTGCAGGTGAACTTGCAGGTTTCTCCAATGAAGACCGGAGTGGAGAGAATATTAAACTGAATCAAACAAAAGTAGCAGGTGTAGAGGAAATGGCTGAGAGGAATGCCCAGGAATTAACCCGTCGCATCCTAACAGATTTTGCACCAAGGACCCCCCTCTAATCCTGGCAGTTTTTTTTTTTTTTTTTTTTTTTTTTTACTCAAACCTTCACATTTTATGGAAAACATTGGAAAATACCCCAAAAGTGGTCACCTGAGCTTATAAGTGCACTAAAAAAGGTAACCCCTCGAATACCTGGTACTGTTTTCTTTGGAGCCGCGCTGCTTCTGTCACTTTTTCTATTGTAGGGGAACCTATTGCAAACTACTCAGAATACTTAGATATTTATTAATTTGGTACAAATTTATATATATACAGTAAGTCCTCGTTTTTTTATACATTTTACTTCGTTGTTTCATTTTTCGCACAAGAAAAAAGTTTCCTGTATGTCACACTTTATCATTTTCCCCCTATCTTTGACACTTCCAGCAGACGATGCATTTGCTCCCCTGTTTGTAAACACAGAAGATGGTGACCACTTCACCTCCATACTACAAGTGCATATATATATAAGAATGCTTATTAATGTGTTAAATGTGAGTTTTGTTGACACTTGAGCTTACAAACTTTATCAAATAAATGTCTTCAGTCGGTACATGATGCTGCAGCCTCCACCATGCTGAATGTTTTGGTTGGTCAGCTGATCTGTGGCTACTAAACCAGTCAACATTCCAATGGCTATCAGGTAAACTGGTTATGAGAGTTTATTTCTTGCTTTAACGTTATTTGATAGCATTTTAACTTGCACACAAACTTACCAGAACAGTAATGTAAATATTGATCTTACAAAACCTCCACCATGCTGAATGTTTGGGTCGGTCAGCTGATCTTTGGTTACTAAACCAGTCAGCATTCCAATGGCTATCAGGTTAACTGGTTATGAGACTTTATTTTTTGCTTCAACGTTATTTAATAGTATTTTAACTTGCACATAAACTTACCAGAACAGTAATGTAAATATTGAACTTACAAAGCCTCCACCATGCTGAATGTTTGGGCCGGTCAGCTGATCTGTGGCTACTAAACCAGTCAACATTCCAATGCCTGTCAGGTAAACTGGTTATGAGACTTTATTTCTTGCTTTAATGTAATGTAATAATATCTTAACCCTTTCGCGCACCATAAATTTTATTAAGTTTCACGGCTCACGATTTTACTAGCCCAGGCGCGACACAAATTTCACGTATTCTTGCCTTATTTTCACCACCCAAACCTCTAAATATTGCCCTGAAACTCACATCATCTTATTCGCCGATGTTTGTTCTAGCTGATAAGCCAAAAGGAAAACCAGAAAAATATGAATAAAAGTACATTAGGCCGCCACGAATAAACATTTCTGAACATTGATCTCACTTCCCAACATCGTCGTTCGAGTGTTTTCCATCATACAGAAAAATGTTATTAAAAGTTTTGATGGAGAATTTCATTGGCTTTCTAATGAGGTGTGTCCGGTTGTGATGCGATTTGTAGTTTTCGAGAAAATAGCCAAAAACTAAAAGCCATTTTTGTAAAAAAAAAAAAAAAAAAAAAGTTTTTTGTTCAGGGAGATATACTGCAGAAGTTTTCTCGCACACCTTATGTTTTTATGACATAATCCTATGTAGAATTTCATAAGCTTTCTCCTGATACCTTTTTGTTTTGACACGCCTCGTAGTTTCCGAGTAAATTGCAAAAAACTACATGGTACTCGTGGCCGCTGTGCACTTTCGTCATGTGCGCACAGTAACCGCCTGCGTAACCGCAACTTTTCATTAGAGAAATTACATAGTTATGTCCTATACATACATAGAATTCACTGATCTTTATCATGGTTCTTACAGGAAATTGATGCGTTCAATAATTTTGGAGTAAATGGACGACAAAGATAGAACAGTCTTCCTCACCTGCAGGCGAGATAAAAATGCTCAATTTCCCTGCCTCACGAATACTTACATATTTTCGCTCATTAGGTTTTATTATTATTATCATTTTTTACTCAAATTATCTATCTATCTATCTATTGCCAGACGCCTAAATCCTGCACGGGGTGGCCACAAACAAATCGCCTCCATGTCGCTCTGTCCCCCACCATTTCACTACCCCACTCCCAACTCACACCCCCCTCTCTCATATACCTCTCCACTCCATCCCTCCATCTCATCCTTGGCCTCCCCCTCCCTCTCTCCCCCTCCACCTTATTCACATACACTCTCCTCGTCAGTCTTTCACGCTCCATCCTCTCCACATGCCCAAACCACCCTAACCTGTTTCTCCTAATGCTTCCTATCATGTCCACAACCGCACCACAACGCTCCTTCACTTCCTCATTTGTTAGTCTATCTCTCCATGTGACTCCACATGCTCCTTTCAAATAACTCATTTCCACTGCTCTCACTCTTGACTTCTGTCCTTCCAACAGGGTCCAAGCTTCACTTCCATATGTTAGAGTTGGTATCACAATACTGTCATGTAATAACTTTTTCACTTCCATGCTCACCTCCCTGTTTCTTATCACTGTTTTCAACGAACCAGCAACCTTCCTTCCCTGTTGCACCCTTTCTAGCACTTCACCCTCCAGACTTCCATCCTTACTCATCACACTACCCAAGTACTTAAATGCACTCACATTCTCCTTATCCTTCCCATCCAATCTCACTGTACATTCACTGGCTTCACTTCTCTTGAAGACCATCACTTTACTCTTCCGTACATTCACCTTTAGATTCCGTTTCTTACACACTCTCCCAAACTCATCTACCAAGCCTTTCAGCTCCCCTTCGTCTTCGCTCAACAACACATTATCATCTGCAAACAACATTACAGGGAGTTTCCAAACACTGCCCTCTCTCACTATGGCCGCTTCAACATCCACTGCCCGACCTTGTATCTCTCTTATAAACCCCTCCATGTACAGATTGAACAACCATGGAGATATGACACATCTTTGTTTCAATCCAACCTTCAAATGGAAAGATTCACTCAGTTTGCCATCCACACGCACTGCAGCCTTAGCACCCTCATACATACTCTTCACTGCCTTCAACAACTTCCCATCCACTCCATATATTCTTAATACCTTTCACAATCCTTGTCTATCCACCTTGTCATATGCTTTCTCCAGATCCATGAAGGCTGCATACAACTTCTTGCTCTTCTCTAGAAACTTTTCCACTGAGGATCTAAGAATGAATATCTGGTCTACACAACCTCTTCCCTTCCTAAAACTTCCTTGTTCTTCTCCAACTAATTCCTCTGTTATTTCCCTAGCTCTATCAATAAGTATCCTACCATATACTTTTCCTGTTACACTGAGAAGGCAAATGCCCCTATGATTACCACACACTGCTTTTTCCCCTTTTCCTTTGTGCAGAGGAATAATTATACCTGACTTCCAATCCTTCGGGACTCTACCCTCCTCCCAAGCTAATCTGCACACCTTCCACATCCATTCTGTTATTATCTCTCACCCATGCTTCAGCATTTCACCACACACTCCATCAATTCCTGGGGTTTCCCCTTTTTAACTTTCTTCATTGCTTCCACCACATCCATCCTGCTGATTTCTTCCTCTCTTCTCACAGCCCTCCTTCTCCCCCCCAGCCACTTATACTTGCATTACTTTCATTTTAGTGGTAGGTGGTGGCGACCATCATCCACTCACTTGATGTAGTGCTGCCTACTTCTTCCTTAGCCTTTATCATTCTCTTTCTGAGCCTGTCCTCGTCTCTTCCTATTTCTCCAATCTTTCCTGTCACTTCTTATTGCTTTTCTTTCCTTTACAGGTGGCTTTACATTGAGTGACAAGCCAAATGGTTTCCTGTAAACCAAGAAACCATTTACAACGCTGGGTGGTAACCATATAACCAAACCATACGTGCTCCCTACGTGTCAACAAGTGGGTTGGTGGAGGGTTAGTGCCCCTCCCTGTAAAACAAATAACTCAGAGTCAAATGGCCACCCCTTACGGGATTATGGCGTCTGGCAATAGATAGATAGACTTTCATTTTCTATGTTCAGCAGTTCATTAAAGTGTTCTCTCCATCTGTTTACTTTTTCTCCCTTCTCCACTAGTAATCTACCATTTTTATCTTTCACACCCCCACTGACTTCGTTGGCACCCTGTCTAGCTCTCTTTACCTCCTTCCAGAACATTTTCTTACATTCCCTCCACTTTGCACTCAAATTCCTTCCAAATTCCTCATCCACTCTCTTCTTACTCTCTCTTACTAATCTTTTCACCTCTCTCCTCCTCTCTACATATAACTCTCTCATCCGTCTCTCAGCCTCTTCGACGCCCCTGTTCCTCATCCACTCAGTATATGCTTTTTTCTTTTGTGCCACAGCCTCTCTCACCTCTTCAGTCCACCATGCTGTTCCCTGAACCCCCTTTCGTCTCCTCTTCACTCCACACACCACCTCACATGCTGCACTGATTTCTTCTGTGAATATCTTGCACACACCCTCCACGTCCCCCATCTGCTCCATTCTGTATTTACCCAATCGCTCCTCCACTTCCCTTTTATATTCAGCCTTTATTCCATCCTCCTGTATCTTTTCTACCCTCTTTGTAACAAATACTTCCTTCTGTCCTTCCCTTCTTCTCTTCCTCCATCTTGTTTGGATTCTGATTCTGGCCACCACCAAGTGGTGGTCAGAAAGTTCACTCCCCCAACCTTTATATACTCTTGCATCCATTACACAACTTCTCATCCTTTCATCCACATACACATAGTCAGTCATTGCCTTCCGTTCATTCATTCCACAGTCCACTCTTCTCACCACTCGCCATGTATACCCACGGATCATTTTGTGCCTGAAGAGGATATTAGCTAACACCAACCCCCTCCCAGCACAAATGTCCACTAAAGCACTGCCATTCTCATCCATCTCTGGAGGCACACCCCACTCACCAACCACTCCATCCACCTTCTCATTCCTTACTTTTCCATTCATATCTCCAATCAGAAACACACTCTCATTCCTTTCAAACTTTTCCAGGCAGGCTTCCACATTTGTCCAGAACTCTTCTCTCACTCTACTTACACGATCTTGCGTTGGCGCATGCACGCACACAATTGCCCACATTTGTAGTCCAACTTTCACTGTTACCCACACAATCCTTGACCCAACTGATCCATACTCTCTTACATTCTCCTTCCATCTGTTGCTCACAGCAATACACTCAAATTATACACATGAAATATCATAAGCTCTTTGACAGTGCTCTCAGTAACGTGACATGACCACTAGTCTTTTTACTAGGTACTGATAATGAAGCTGAACTTTCTTCCATCTCATATATGTATATGTAAAAACCAATACTTATTTTTTTTAAAAAATATAGAGATGTAGAAATAGGTCAATAAACAAATCAGCAAAATATGGATAACTCACTTGCTGCAGAGTTGTTGAGCTGCTGGCCGGAACTTTAAGGAATTGAAGATGAGTTAGGTAGTGTATGAGTTGTGTGTGGGTGCGTGAGTTAGTGTGAGTGTGTGTGTGTGTGTGTGTGTGGCATATTCTCTGTCCCTTGTATCACGCTTGCCTAGCATATGCAATGCACACAATAGATTTCTCCACAAACATTTGCTGCACGACATACGAATGTACAGTAATCCCTCCAATATCCGTTGTAATAGAGCCAAAGGCATGTCCGAATATTGTTTTTGTCCAGATATTGGTCCTGAAGCTCCAGCACTGGTTTTTCATGACCCTAACCTAACCTAACCCAAATCAGAAAACTACCTTCCTACCTCCCTAGTGGACATGTATAGCACTTATTTAGGTCCCTTTTCACATAAATAATGCACACATAGCATGAATTTATTGAATTTTAACCAAAAAATGATGATTTAGGGGTGAGTGAGTCATAGGAGCTCAGAACTTGCCAGCATGGTATAAGTAAGTATCGGACATGGAAATCATCTTTTCTCACATTTTATGCATTAAATCATTGGATACAAAGCATCAAATACAGTAAATGATGTTAATTGCTACCAGAAAAATGGTTAGGTTAGGTTAGGTTAGGTTAGGTTATGACCGGACATCAAATTCACTGCTTCAACTTTTTTCATAGCTGGTGCACTTAATAACCATGCATGAAAGAATTAAATTAAAAGCAGGAAATTATGATTAACACAATGTTAGGTTAGGTTAGGTTAGGACCGGGCATGAAATTCACTGCTTCAACCTTTTTTCTAGCTGTTTTACTTAAGAACCATGCATGGCAAAATTAAATTGCAAGCAGGAAATTATGATTAACATTTATGGTAATTTCTTAACACATGTACAGCATGATGAAAACAGGTTAGGCATGAAAATCTTTATGGTAACCATAGGTTAGGTTAGGTTAGGACCGGTCATGAAATTAACTGCTTCAACCTTTTTTCTAGCTGTTTTACTTAAGAACCATGCATGGATAAATTAAATTGCAAGCAGGAAGTTATGATTAACATTTAGGGTAACTTCTTAACACATTAACAGCATCATGAAAACAGGTTAGGCATGAAAATCTTTATGGTAACCATAGGTTAGGTTAGGTTAGGACTGGACATGAAATTCACTGCTTCAACCTTTTTTCTAGCTGTTTTACTTAAGAACCATGCATGGCAAAATTAAATTGCAAGCAGGAAATTATGATTAACATTTTCGGTAATTTTTTAACACACATACAGCATGTTGAAAACACGTTAGGCATAAAGTTATGATACTTACGAACAAAAAGCGGCCATCCTGATTTAATAACCCACTCTATCATCTCAGACTCTGACAGGAAGACGTTGCACCTGACACACCTTTCCACTTGAGAATCACCAACACTTTCACCAAGGTTTTTTTTTTTAGAACTGGAATAACATCACTTCACTGCACTGTACACAACAGTAAATTCCCGTGTGGTCTAGTGACGATCCATGGAGCCTTGTGAACTTCTCAGCAGCAGCTTTCAGCTCCGTTCCACATACCAACACACCAGCAGCACGTTGTTGTCGATACGAAATCAACGTGGAGCGGTCGATGTCTGCATACTTAGGAGTAAACATCACCTTCCTCTGCACTTTTCGTCTGGTCTTCGATGCGAAATCAGCCGTGTACTGCTGTAGTTTGTCTCGGGACTTCTTGATATCAAACAAGGTGGAGCGAGGGAGGTTGAACTCACGTAAGATGCGCCCTGTTGACCAGCCGGCGTCCACCTTGTCCAATATCTGCCTCTTCTTCTCAAGAGTCAGAACCACTTTCTTCCTCTTCTCAGGAGGCAGGGCCATCATCACACACATGATGAGGAAGGTGAAGAGCAGTATCAAGCACTGTAGGAGGTAGGGTATCACCACAAAAGCAATCACTTCGGCCGCCATTTTTGGAGTTGTTCACGAGGGAGGAGGGGAGTGGGTAATGGCGACCGATAGTGGTGCCACAAGTGTAAACAGAGCGGATCGGCGCGCGCGGGAAATTCAAACTGATGCGGTGCCAAAAAAATAAAAAAATAATTGATTTTTTTCGGATTTTTTTGCATTTTGAGGGTTGGGCAGGCCAGAATAACTGATTAGTGAGTATATCCGAGTATTGGACGTCCGAGTATTAGAGGGATTACTCTAATGTCATATACAGTAGGCGCGGAAAGTATTGATGCTTTTTTGCCGACGTCATTCTTTTTCGCGTTAAGTGAAGTAGGGTCAATACTACCCTCCCCTGTGATGCAAAATGAGCTGACTCTTTTTCAACGGGAGCTGGCAACCCTGCTTGAAAGGTTTGGCACCACAGGAGCAGGCTCAGTAATGTTTGGGCAGCCACAGGAGGAGGATTGTCTCTCTGTTTGATGCACCACGAGGGCATGTTTTGACTCATAAATAACACAGTTATTTGGTTACCTACCACATTCTCATCATGCCTAAAGTAACCACAAGCAAGGACAAACGTGTGGAAGTGATTACTTTATACAAACCTGGCCACAAACTCCCATTTATTGCAAATCAGATGGTGTTAGACTGAGGACAGTGGAGAGACTGGTGAAGCGGTTCAAGGACAGTGGGGAGGCCATTCCTCCCACTCCACTTCCCAAGCCTGGGAGACCTCGTAAGACAACCTTCATGACCCGTCAGCTGATCTCAAGGCAAGTTAGCAAGGATCCAAGGCTAACAGCACGGGATTTAAAAGAAAAGAACCCACAGTTGCTGGCAGATGTGTCTGTCAGAAGTGTGCAGCAACTGTTGCATAACGATCTGGGCTACAGGAGTTTTTGTGCTCGTAAAAAACCACTGCTAACTGCACTTCAGAAGAAAAAGAGAGTAAATTTTTTAAAGAAATATCTTGCCTGGAGTGAGGAGCAATGGAAAACTGTGCTTTGGAGTGATGAGTCAACATTTACTGTCACTGGCCCTCCTTCATCACGAGTGTACCGCAAACCAGGCAGTGACCACCTGGATCCTAAGTACACTTCCAAGTTTGTTAAATACCCAGCCTCACTCATGGCTTGGGGCTGCTTTACATATTATGGTGTTGGTGAGTTGGTAATTCTACCTGCAAATGAAAAAGTGAACCAGAACAATTATTTGGAGCTCTTATGTGATGTTTTAAGTGACTCTTTTGATAAAACCAAGGCAAGAGTATTTATGCAAGATTCTGCCCCTGCACATGTTGCAAAGTCAGTGAAACAGTGGCTAACAGACTGTGAGGTTCCCTTTATTCGAGATTGGCCCGGAAACAGCCCAGATATCAATCCCATTGAGAATTTATGGCCGCACATGAAGCGGCACATCATCTTTGCCTAAACTTGAGGCTGCAGTCAAGCAGCTATGGAGCAGTTTTAGTTCATCTGTTCTGCAAAACTACGCCATCAGTCTCCCCAGACGCCTTAAGAAGATAATAAAGGTGAAGGGGAATGCCAGTAAATACTAAATTCAATGGTGAGTGTTAATTTATTTGTTTCTCCTTAGTAACCACAAGAATGTTTTCTTTTTTTAAGATGGCGTCAACACTTTCCGCGCCTACTGTATATGTCGCTGTGTGGCATATTTTTTTGTCTCTGATTATTACATAACTTTCTGCTGTCATTCAGTGCACACAATATTTCTCGGTGAACACTCGCTGCACTATTTTATACGTATATTTCACACTAAACCATATGCAATATAAAACACTATCACATGATTCCATCCCAGCCTTCTCTCTTATTCCCTTCCTTACTGTATGGCATATGAGAGCTCCTGTTCCCTTAGCAACTGATGCATATGTCTATGTATCTCTGTGGCATAACATAATCCCTGCTATGGTAGGTCAGTTATTTCACTAATCCAGGCACTATATGTTTCACAGATATAAGTAATGGCTTCACTATAAGGGTAAAATATATCATTTTATGGGCAGGGTGAGTGGAAACCCCGCTATAACAAACCAGGCTCCTGCCTTTAGGCCTAACGGCTGATAACGGGCCCCAGTGCTTTACAAACAATATATCTATGTTCAGTAGGCACAATCACTTCACAGTATAGTAAAAAACACTGTACAATCACAATATTTCAATAATGGCTTCAGCCTCGGGTGGGAGGGGGAAAATGGCGGATTTAAAGGGACAACTCAACACAGCATAACCCTGCTGTCTGGCTGCTAGTGGTGCACTGAGATTCTATCACTACGTACAGGCACGTATGAACCATTGCAGTGTTGCCAAGGTCTTACCTCGGGAGAGACACGTGGCTGCTAGAACGCTACAAAAT
>JAGKTI010003475.1:35362-57313 GCA_018397915.1 Birgus latro
TCACCTCATCATTCATACCCCTCACATTCCAGGTCGCAATCTTAATCTCGTCCTTTGTCCATTCCTTTGTCGTTAACTTTTGGTCAGTCCTGGTCCGAGGCTTCCTGTTTGTATTTTTAGTTAGTTGTTTTTACGGGGTGGGGCACTAACCCACCACCAACCCTTTTAGTCGCCTCTTACGACAAGCAGGGATACTGGGGGAGAATTCTTGAAAACCCCCTTACCCCCAGGGGTAGTGTTAAAAGAAGTAAAAGTTGAAGTGCAAGAAGTTTACAAATTACTGGAAACTCAAGATGTGAGGAATGCCCCAGGACCAGATGGGATCTCTAATTGGATACTAAAGGAATGCAGAGAACAACTGGCAGATAAGATTCATCGATTAATTTTGTGTTCTCTGAAAGAAGGGAAAATGCCTCGGGAATGGAAGATGGCCGGTGTGGTACCAATCTATAAGGGAGAGAACAAGGAAGAACCCCAGAATTATGGATCAGTGTCCCTGACCAGCTTGATTATGTGAGAGAATCCTGAAAGACAGATGAATAAAATATCTGGAGGATATGGACATTTTGGCAGATAGTCAGTTTGGATTCAGAATTGGAAGGTCGTGTTGTTGAGTCTCTACTCTAGGGCGATTGATGTGCTACAAGAGAGAGATAGTTGGGTGGATTGTTTGTATTTAGATCTGGAGAAAGCCTTTGACAAGGTACTGTACCCCAGAAGCGACTAATGTGGAAATTGGAACAAACAGGACTGAAGGGGAACCTCTTGAAGTGGATGAGAGACTTCTTGAGAGAGAGGCAGATGAGGACAGTAATAAAGGATAGGATATCTGGATGGAGGGAAGTAACAAGTGGAGTCCTGTGAGCGCCCATAGTGTTCCTGATTTACGTAAATGATATGATAGATGGAATGAACAGTTATGCAAGTCTGTTTGCTGACGATGCAATGATCATGAGGATAGTGGAAGTTGAGGAAGACTGTAAAATGCTGCAGGAGGACCTGGATAGGATTCATGATTGGAGCTGGATGTGGGAAATGAAATTCAATGCAAAAAATGTAAAATATTGGAAATGGGTAGAAGTACCAAGAGACCATCACTGAATTATTTGATGGGTAATGAACCAATCACAAAAGCAAGAGAAGAGAAGGACTTGGGAATGCTGGTCCAGGATAATGTGTCACCCGAAAAACACATTAATAAGATAGAGAGACATATAATCTCTTGACTAACATAAGAGTAGCATTTCATTACATGGATGAGGAGATGATGAAAAAATGGATAGTTCCCATGATCTGCCCCAGGTTGGAATGTGCAGCAGTACTTTGCCCCCCACATAAAAATGATATAAACAAGATCGAGAGAATACAAAGAGCAGCAGCCAAGATGGTCCCTAACCTGGGAGGTCTGTCATTAAGGGAAAGGCTGGAAAAGCTAGATCTGCCCACCCTAGAAGAAAGGAAAGAGAGGGAGCGACCTGATTGCAGTGTTCAGGGCCATTATGGCTGTAGAAGAAATTGACAGAGAAGATCTGTTTGTATGGGATGGGAGAGTAACAAGAGGACACAGAATGAAACTGAAAAAGCCAAGTTGCTTGAAGGATATCAAGAAATTTAGTTTTCCATGTCGATGCACAGACCTGTGGAATAGCCTGGACAAAGAGATTGTCCAGTCTAAAAACTTAGATGAGCTGAAAGCAAAATTTGACTTGAGAAAGAGACGGGACCCCAAGAGCGTAGCTCATTTCCTGTAAATCACCGATAGGTAAATATAACTAAGTAGGTAAACACACACACACACACACACACATTTGTTTATAAAGAATAAATACACCCATTATATGTTTGTGGGGTAGAACCATGATTGTGGGGGCTTGAATGGTGAGTGAATGAGTACTTTTGTATGTTCTCCACATCCCTGGCCATGCTGTTATTAGTTCTTCCCCTTTTTTCATTTTCTGAACCCTACCTAATCCCATCCTCAGGCGGGAAAAAGTTTAGGATGATATGGCGGTTGTGAATATGTGAGATGGTGAGGTATGGCAGTTGAGGAAGTGAAGGATTTAACATGGGACTGAGGTAGATGGATAAAGTATGTAGGGAGGTTAACATGAACAGGGTTGCATTACTTTTTTAACTTGTATAGATGGAGCTACTTGACAACTGTTAGTGACATTTCTCTATTTCAGACGTGCATTCAAAGCTCACCCAGTCAACAAGAAGGCACTGGAGCAACCATTAACTGGATATCAGGTGGAGAAAAAAGTCACAGCAATGGAGCCATTCAACATCACGTCATCCAAAAAGGTAGCATTGATTCTCACTCACTGTTTTGTGCAGTCTTGACACAGTTTTCTCAGCAGTACAGTGGAAGCTCGATTATCCAGGTTCGGATTACCCAGATTTTGGTATATATATCTGGACCTTGACCAAACGGTTCAATGGTATGGTAATACATAAAATTATCCGTACAATAGCTTCTGTTTAAACAGCAAGCATCCGGTTGCTAGCGAGTGAGCCTCGGGTAAACGAGCGTAAGTCTACCCATCACTCACACCACCTGCTCACAACTCGATCACAAGGGTGGTAGGGTGGAGTTTGGTGAGACGACTGATAACCTAACTTAGCATAACTACCCAATAATTTAACCTAACCTAACCTAACCTGGGCTCCAGTTGGGTAATTGGGAAATGAAATTCACCTTTTTGTACACTGAGTAAGTTTCTTCCATTATGCTGGAAACAGTCGTACGTACAACTTAAGGTATGTGATGATAATAAGGAAGGAAATCTTTCAGCAAGAGAAGGTAATTTACCACCCTCAGAATAGAATAATACAGAAAACTAACTAGAGGGATATGAATTGAATTGGTAAGGTCTTTAGGCTGTTTGCTCAGATGAATATTTATGGGTTTTGCAATTTTAGGGGATGAAATGGAGCTAATAAGAAAAAAAATGTTTGCTGATCAGAAAAAATTACTCCTTCATCCCACGTGTTCTCATAAGTTGGCATTCAGTTCCACATTCTTCGTTCAGTATCGCGTTTCCCAACACATTTCGGACCGACTGAGCATAGTTATTTCTGGCCCATACAGTAAAGTGTACATTTACTACTCATTCTTTTGTTCGTTCTTATGTGTATGTGTGAAAGAGAAAGTATTGATACAGACAATAGTGTATTCCATTTACCCCTTCATAGCTGCCTGCCTTGAACAACGCTTTGCTATACTTGTGTCAGTGCCGTTGAGTTAGGGCGAGCCATAAGAAACTGCGAACAATTATGGGAAGGGAATGAAGGTCATTGGTATGTTTACACGACCCTACTGTACCATCCCAAGCAGTCAGGAAGTCACTTCATCATTTTGCCGATGTGTTTACATGGTAATATAACATGCCCTGTAATATTATTAATTCTTTCATGAATCATAGCAAATCACAGGATGGGTTTGGGGGGGGAGGGGGAAAGCCAGGCATGCCAGACAAGTCTTTTCACATCTGAAAGAGAAAGAAATTGATTTTAGAACTTTGAAAAGATGGTCCCAAGGCCGGCCATGGGAGCACGCAAATTTCTGAACTCATGGCTATTGAGAGGGCTAAACATATACAGTACTTTACTTTAAGCAGTAAAAGCACCTTACCAAATCATTTCTTCCTGATAGTCTGTTATATTTTTCTGATTATTTCTGGGTTGGTAAATAAACGTTTCTTGTTAACTCTGTTTCCCCGTTGTTTTTAGCTGTTCTTCTGTGACAACTCATGTTTGAATCATTAACCTAATGGCAGAAGGGACTGTTCTAACCTAAGTGTTTAACTAAACTTGGCCTAACCTAGCTTAACTGTACCTAATAATTTAACTAAACCTAACATCCAATTGGGAAATGAAATCCACCTTTAAGTACCTGAGTTTCTTCCATTGCTCTGGAAACAGTTGTAGGTACGGCTTAAGGAACGTGACAATAATAACAGGGAGGAAATTTTTCAACAAGAAAAAGTAATTTATGAAACTGAAAATAGTCAGAAAGATACAGAAACAAGTTGGAGGAATATGAATAGAATTGGTGAGGTCTTTCAGCTGCTTAACCCTTATCCCTCGGGAGTTTTCCGCCATCGCCCACTCCTCCTTACGGGGAATTTCTGAGCTTTTGGGAAAAATACCCTTACTTCAGATCCTAATATCTGCCAAACTATTATAGCTAAAGAAAAAATTAAGTATACATAAGACTCACCAACTCTTCTTTCAAATGAAAGTATCCCAAAGTCTCCAGGTGGTCCCGTCGATGAGTAAGGATTAGTTAAAGATGACTGGTTATCCATGTTTTGGCTGGATAATCTGGGTGCACGTCACTGTCAGTGGCCTTGGACTCGCTGGCTAGCGTCGGCAGCACTGACCGGAGTGGTGATTTGTAACACTGCCCGGCCACTCGGAATATTCCACTCATTCTTTTTACTTTTCCCTACTCACCGTCATAGGGATGAGTCATCACCCTGTCCATGTGGCTCCCCGTAGGGTTTTCCGTCCATTTCATATCACCACTATGCCCCATAGATGTTTGGGAAAAGAATAGCTCTTTATTTTCTGTACTCACTTCCTGCGTCAGGTACAGTATAATAATTTCCCTCTACTACGGCACTTATATTTGCACTTGACATCATGATTACTAGTAATTTGAGAAGTAAATGCTCTGGCTGTTTCACGCATTATGGTTGAGTCTGAGGAAATTGCTAGTCCAGAAATTGACTAATTTGTACTAATCAGGGGCAGCATGGAAATATTACTAATGTTAACGTGCCCCGTCCCATCAACGTACAATGCACGTTGCACCCTAACTCGTCTCTCAGTCCTGACGACGTGCATCATACGTTTTGCAATTGCAAGGCCCGTCATTTCCACATTTTTCAAGTTTTGCGGGAGATTTTTAGTAGGCTTATGTGGGAGACCTTCCTCTACCCCCAGCCAGGTGGCAACACTGCCTGACCCTGTGTAACCCCCCTCGGGGGGGGTGCCATTTTCTCGCAACTCACCTGTTAGCAGTGACCTGGCACGTAGCATCACAGTCTCTCCGACGACGAAATTCAAGGCGAAAGTGATTCCCGATGTGGAGGACAAAGATTACGTGGCACCAGAGTTAGTAATGAACTGACGTAATGAGGAGGTATCGTTGCCATGGTAGGTGCGGTATATTGATGTGTTTGGTGAGTGAACAACGCTTATATTGCCTATACTATTGTGTGAAAACCAAAATACTCTCATACTGCATATAAATTCGTACCAAATAAATAAATAATTACCAAGTCTGAGTGGTTTTTGTTAAGTTTCGCTCACATAGGGAGCATCTTTTATGAAGCGCGCGTTATTGAAAGTGGTAGCAAGGTGAGGGGTCTCTCACCTGTTCAGTGCATTTCTTACTTCAGGTGAGCGCTTTCGCGCTGAATTTTTGATGTTTCTTACCAAAAGCAGAGGTTTGAGCCAAAAAAAGACAAGTCAAAAATTTGCCGGGTTGCGGGGGCGGGTTAGGTTAAAAGTTGCCGGGACGGGGTGGGTTAAAAACAACTTACATATTTTGTACTCTACATCACAAATATGCTAATGCTTACCAAACTACATGCATGCTACACACTACACTTCTTTTTCAAAACTGACAAAAATGGCATCGAAACACCCAGCCTCGGAGTCCCGGGGAGGGGGGGGCATAAATGCCCCCATCATCCGCCCCTCTCCCGGTGACGACTCTAGCAGATGCCTGGAACCACTGTCTGACTCACTACTTCTGCATTTCTGTAACATTCGCGGCCTTTCCTCTAACTTTCGCTCTGTTGAGCACCACCTCTCCTCCTTTAAACCTCACCTTCTCTTCCTCTCTGAGACTCAGCTGTCTGAGGCAACTGACAGCAAACCCTTTTCTGTATCCTCCTACTTTCTCTATTCTCATTTAAAAGCCAAAGGTGGCTGTTGCGTACATGTATGCAACGATCTATCGTGCTCTCATGTTCCTGAAATTGATTCTTCTGAATTCTCCGCTCTCTGGCTTTGGCTCTCGTGTCATTCTCTGACTAAATATATCTGTGCTGTTTACTTATCTCCTAATTCTGCTGACTATCAAAAATTCTTTGACTGTCTTACAGTACTTCCACGATGGAACACATTCTATCCATTTCTCCTTTTTCTGAAATCTCCATTCTAGGAGATTTCAATGTTCACCACCACATTTGGCTCTCCTCTCCTTTCACTGATCCACCTGGTGAACAAGCCTACATCTTTTCTATCCTTAATGACCTAGAGCAGCTTGTACAGCACCCTACCCGTATCCCTGATCGCCGTGGAGAGAGTTCCAACATACTTGACCTCCTCCTAACAGCTAATCCTTTTGCTTACACTGTTAATTTTTCTCTCCATTGGGCTCCTCTGATCATAACCTTATTACCTTGACCTGTCCTATCGCTGCAGTACGGCCTGTGGACCCTCCAAAGAAACGCCATCTATGGCACTTTGGAGCTGCAGATTGGGAGACCCTCAGGCAGTACTTCTCTGATTTTCCTTGGAATGATTATTGCTTCCATGGCCAGGAGCCATCTGGGTGTGCCTTGCGCATTACGGAGGTTATTCTCTCGGGCATGGAAGCATACATTCCTTTCTCATATCCTCTGACTAATGCAAGAAAGCCTTAGTTTAATCATGCTTGTTCTAATGCTGTCCGCAACAAGGAGAGGGCCTATAAGGGGTACTGGAGCCAACCCACCCGTGAATCACATCTTTTTTATATTTCTGCGCAGAATCGTGCTAAGTCTGTTCTTCACTCTGCTAAAAATAATTTCATCCGTACTAAATGTTCTCAACTCTACAACTCAAATTCTTCTCGCTCCTTCTGGCACCTTGCCAAAAACCTTTCTAACAACTTTACCTCATCATCCTTCCCTCCTCTTTTCTACTCTGATGGCTCTGTAGCTGTTCCTTATACTGATAAAGCAAATCTCTTCGCTTAGATTTTCTCCTCCAATTCCACCTTAGACGATTCCGGTGCTGTTCCTCCATCACTTCCCCCCTCTGACTTCCTCATGGCTGACATTAAAATTTCTTCAACTGACGTATTTTCTGCCATCACTGGCCTCAATATTAACAAGGCATATGGCCCTGATAGAGTCCCTCCTGTTGTCCTCAAGAACTGTGCTTCTGTGCTTACACCCTTCCTAGGTAAACTCTTTTGCCTTTGTCTGTCAACTTGTACCTTTCCTTCTTGCTGGAAGTTTGCTCTCATTCAGCCAGTCCCGAAGAAGGGTGACCATTCCGAACCCTCTAACTATCATCCAATTGCTTTAACATCCGTGTCTCAAAAGTTTTCGAATCAGTTCTTAACAGAAAAATCTTAAAGCATCTTTCCTGAAACAACCTTCTTTCTGATCGTCAGTATGGGTTCCATCAGGGACGCTCCACTGGCAATCTTGTCACATACCTTTCAGACTCCTGGTCATCCTCCTTTCGGGACTTTGGCGAAAGCTTTGCCTTTGCACTTGACATCTCAAAGGCTTTCAATCGAGTCTGGCATAAATCTTTAATTTCCAAACTGCCCTCTTACGGTTTCTATCCTTCTATCTGTGCCTTCATCTTTAGCTTCCTTTGTGGTCGTTCTATAGCTGCTGTTGTAGACGGCCATCGTTCTCCTTGACCTATCAACAGTGGTGTTCCTCCGGGCTTTGTCCTATCACCAGCTCTCTTCCTTTTGTTCATCGGTGACCTTCTGGGCTGTGCATCTGACCCTATCCACTCATATGCTGATGATCCCACCCTTCACCTTTCCATTCTGTTTCCGCAGCGTCCATCTCAGCAATCGATTCAACAAACAAGGGATGAGGCTGTATCACACTTAATGTCTGACTTGGCTCGTGTCTGTGATTGGGGTGGGAATAATCTTGTTGTTTTTAATGCATCAAAAACTCAGTTCTTACACTTATCAACCCGACAAGATCTTCCTCAGGATTACCCACTAGTGTTTAGTAATGTCCAGCTCAGTTCTGCATCATCCTTGAGAATGCTTGGGGTTTCATTCTCTCAGGATTTATCTTGGAAAGAGCATATTGCATCTCTTGTGAATTCTGCTTCCAAGAGATTAGGTGTGCTAAGCCGACTCGGAACTTTCTTTGTCCCTGCACAGTTGTGGACCTTGCACACAGGTTTTGTTTGCCCCTGTATGGAGTGCATCTCTCATGTGTGGGGAGGCTCCCCACATGCAGCTCTTCTTAACGGGGTGGAGTCAAAGTCTTTTCATCTCATCAACTCTCCTCCTCTTGCTGATTCCCTTCAACCTTTGTCTCTTTGCCACACTGTTGCATCTTTGTCTCTCTTCTATCGCCACTTCAACGGTCACTGTTCCTCTGAATTGACTGGTTGCATGCCTTCACCTCTACAATGGGCACATAGTACCTGTCCAGCAACTCTCATCTGTTTTCTGTCCAACTCTCTAATGCAGGAGTTAACCGTTGCTCACAGTCCTTCATTTGTGCAACTGGTCAACTCTGGAGCTGTCTTCCTCTGTCTGTGTTCCCTACTTCGTATGATCTCCAGTCTTTCAAATGCAGTGTGTCCAGGCATCTCGAAAAGAATAGATCTTGAATTTGGCTCTCTTTTGTATTGTTTTTGTTTTTTCTTGGAAGGAACAGTATGCAGGCCCATGGCCTTTGGCTCCTTCTTCCTTGGGAAAAAAAAAGAAAAAAAAAAGCTGAGTAAAGAGGGGAAAAAAATTTAGTTACAGCCAACTAGGTCATTTTCTTTCTCTCCCATGCACTTCTCATTTTCTTTCATTGTATTAGATAGGGTTACTCAAGGTATTTCCAATTGTTGTTTCACAAATGGCCATAAATAGTAACATTTATTACAATGCTCTTGTAAAACTTATAATAAAACACTCATTTCATAACACTTACTAGATATAACTTATCTTACATTTCACTTACTGGGTATGTATAAAAAAAAACACACTTTTACATACTTGTTTATCCATCCATCCATCCATCATCCAATCCTATGTTGCCTCATGAGAAGTGTAGGAGCCTGGTGCTAGTCAAGTTGGTCTGGACATTTAAGATGTGAGCCTGTTTACTATTTACAAGTTCCCACACACCTGCTCAGTCATTGAGTCCTTTCTGTGGTTGTAAGGGCAGAACTTTAGCGGGGCTCGATGATGCAATCGGCCCCGCTCATGGAGAGACAGAATTGGACAAGGAGGATAAGGAAGACATCACTCTACACTCTACCAGTGTCGTGTACAGACTGAGCCGTGCATCAGTGGGGTAGCCTGGTTACCCACCTACCCAATGGTTGTCATAGAAAATGGCCGCGAGTTCAAAGGGTGGCGGGAAGGTGCTTGCAGTTTATTCCATTAGCCGGTGGCACTCTGCGCCCTGAATTGTGACAGCTATACACGTCAGCCAGCAGTTAAGGGTTAACCCGCCGAGTCCCACCGACGTACGATGCACGTCACTACTTTTTTCCACGGACAGACCCAATGACGTATATCGTATGTCACTCAATTGCAAGGATCATTGTGTGCACATTTTCAACATTTACGATTGATTTTTGGTAGGCATATGTGGGAGACCTTCCTCTGCCTGCTGTCAAGCAGGAATACTACCTGGCCCCACCTAACCCGCCCTTCCCCCCCTCCCCCTCCCACACTGTGCAATTCACCTGTTAGCAGTTTCCTGGCTAGTAAAGGTATGTTGCCCCACGGTCTCTCCAATGACGAAATTCTTGGTGAAAGTGATTCTTGAGGTGGAGGACAAAGAAACAAAGAAGCTAGAGGTAGAAACAAACAGAAGTGGTGAGGTGGTAATGTCGTAAAGGAAGGTGCCATATACTGGGGTTTTGGGTGAGTGAACAGTGCTTATAAATGCATATATTACTGTGTGAAAACTAATATAGACTTGTACTACACATAAATTCGTACCAAATAAATGAAATAAATACGTACTTTAAAGTGGCTTGAATTAGTTAACCCTTCCATAGTTCGTTTTCTTTAGCCAGGTGTCCTGAAAAAGAAGGAAAACGTAAGGTTGAGTGACACCTGTATCAACATTTCTAACCTCAGTATCGGAATTTCTCTATGAATTTTCGATGTTTCTCACCAAAAACGAAGGTTTCTGCCAAAAAACAAAAAGTTGAAAATCGGTCGGGGTCTGGGGGTAGGCTGGGTAAAAAAACGGTCAGGACTGGATGGGTTAAAGTGTACATTTACCTGTAAACAATCAGTCTAACAGTACTTGTGCTTTGTTTCTGCTGGATTAATTGTGATTTAGCATTATTTGAGGATCCCCTCACACCATATGGCCTGGGTAATCGCCCTATCTCTGTATATTTTTGTATACTTTATTCTACATTTATTTATGCTTGTATATCATCTATGCAGACTTTTTTTTTTTTTTAAGTGTAAGGAAGAAGGGACCAAAGGGCAGAAGGAATGCTCATGTGGTGACACTGATATAAACAAGTATCTCAGGTGACTGGGTTATATATATGTTCCTCAACTCCCTCCTAGTGCTGCTGAAAGGATGATGGATTGCAGAAGAGAAACTTCAGCATGCACATTTGGTTCGTATACAGATGAACTTCGAGCTACAGTTATTACCATCACTACTACAGTGATCTGTGTTGATATTGCAGAGGCATAAATGACATACAGGAGAACAGGATAGTGTGAATGCAGAATCATATAGCCAATGCAAATTCAACCCAGTTAACCGGGAGAAAGTCTGTGGGCTGCATTGAGATATTTCAATATTTGTTTCTAAGGATACAGGAAGGAATATTGGTAGCATAATGTTGTTGTGGCCCCAGGCACATCTAGATATGCGTCTGCTGGACTGCAGGCTAAAGTTGTTCTCCTACCCTTGGAGGTCACCTCTTGCATTGCACTTTCACCTCTTTTCTGTCCAGCTTGTCAAAGGGAGTATTAACCAATAATTGCTGTCCTTCATTAATGTAACATGTTAACTCAGGAACCATATGTCTTGGTCTGTATTTCTGCTTGACTGTGATCCCAGTTTTTAAACGCAGTGTGTCCAGGCGTCTTGAATTATACCTATCTTGAATTTATCTCTTTGTTCATTTTTTTTCTCCAGAAAGAAACAACTGCTTTGCAGGCTCCTAGCCTTTAATTCTTTTTTATTAAAAAAAAAAAATGCTCTTCAGGGACAGGCAGGGAGTTTAAGGATATCTGTATAACTAAGAAGCTCTGGCACCTGGTTACAACAGTGCCACCACTGAGAGGTGTCACTGTCAGTCTGAATCTGTCCATCCATTTATTTCTTTATCTTTGTACAGGCTCAGCCTCCTTCGATTCTGGGCATGAAGTTCCAGGAAATGTGTGACAAGCTTGGTGGGTCGGCATCATCTCTAGCTTCACTGCCCCATGGAGGCCTTAAATGGGAGAAGACTACAGCTAAATGGGATAAAACATCCACCAAGCTACAGCCATTCAGCTTTGACTCTAGGGACAGGACCAGGTACCAGCAGAAGGAGGAAAAGATCAAGAAGGTGAGGTACTGAGAGGGCGAGAGTTCATATGAGTGAGGTGGAAATGAAGATGGGGAGAGGGAGACAGGATAGAGTGGAGGCATATATGGATTAGTAAATGACTTAAGAGAATGTGAGTGAAGCTGAGTGGAAGAGCAAAAAGACATCAGGCTGTTTGGAAAAAACAGTAATTAAGCTCAAACCCTTAAAATCAGTAGTTGGTGGGTGGGGGAGCTCACCATCCACTCACTTGTTGTAGTGCCTCTCTTGGGTGGCTGCTGTTTCCTCTCTCTCTTCCATCTTTCCTCCCTTCCACTTATGACCTTTCCTTCTGTCTTTCCTATTCCTTCTGTCTGTGGGTGACTCTACACTGAGTTACAAGCCAAACGGTTTCCTGTACACCAGGAAACCATTTGCTATGCTGGGTGGTAACCATATAATCAAACTATGGTGCCTGGTGGTTTAGTGGGTAATTAAGGCACTCCAACTGGATTGAGCCTGTGGTGGTTTATTTCCAAGATGGTTGGAGTTTATTGCTCACATAAAGCCACTCAGAGATGAGTGAAGCTGGTCACTGTCATCTTAAATGCCAGGACCAACTGCCACACAGAGATGAGTGAAGCTGGTCACTCTCATCTTAATCCCAGGACCTACTTGCCTAGCCCTGGGCTCCTACACTTCTCATGGGACAACACAGGGTTAGATGATGATGATGATAAAGCAGAGACTACCTGTACTCTGACAGGTGGTGGAAGATGAGAAGAAGCTGGCAGAGTTCCATGCCAACCCGATGCCGGTATTTGAAGACGGTGTACGCGGTGTGCCGCCAAAGAAGCCACCAACACCCACAAGAGCATGCCCATTCAACCTGCAGTTGGACCAGCGTGGTGTAGTCAAGCAGGAACAGTTGATGAAAAAGGTGGGTGGGCAAGGGGGCAGTATATAGGAGTTGAGAGGATGGTTGGGACTTGAATGCATTAGTATTGTAATGAGACTGAATGTAGGGGGTGGTGTTGTGAGAGGCAGATGGAAGAGCACTTGAAACAAAGTCAGATTATGACCGCAGGGTGAAGGGACTAAATAGAGAGGCTGCTGAGATTAAGCAGTATGGAGAACTGCCATTAGGTATCCAGGGTCAATGCATGCAAGTTTGTTTGAGCCTTTTGAAATAAGGGAATAAAGTAATGTAACACATTCTGCAACAGCTGAAGGAGGAGGAGCAGGTGGACACAGAGAGGCGAAGGTTCCATGCCCAGCCAGATGAAGTTGTGCATCGCCAACCTTTCCTGCCAGCGAAGTCCAAGAAGCCTTTGACAGACATATCTGGCTTTTCCCTCAACACGGAGCAGCGAGCTGAGGAGCGCATGGAGTATGAGCTGCACCGCAAAAAGAAGGAAGATGAGATACTTGCTGCCAAGAGAGAAGTAAGTACTGCACACTATTGTTAAAGAAAATTTTACCATTGCTCCTCAAATCATTTGTTTAGTAATTCTGAAAGTCTGAATTTGGGGCCAGATATGTGCAGTTGGCCACAATGAAAGGGATACAGGTACACTTTTTTCCAAGGTTGTGGAATGTTGCAAATTACAGCAACTCCTACTAGAGCTTAGAATTCTTTTATGGATGAAGCTCCCACAGTCCTTTAGATGAGCTTCTAACACAGATGGTCATTGACTGACACACAAGCGTCTGCTTCTGCAATATTTACTTATGGAATTGTTAATACGTCTCTGTTACCATAGTTTATGTGTGTGACCTAACACTGAATTACTAACTGCAAAATATAAAATTGATTCAGTGGAAATTTTTATACCAGATGTAGCAAACTTAACACTGAATAAAATAATTACTGGCATCTGCAGTGCCCATCTCATACACTGATGATCAGCAGCTTGAAGAATGACACCTGGAACGCTGAATTAATAATTATGTTAGTCCTTCCTTCAATGCAAATTTAGCTGAATATTTTGTAGGAAATGACTTGTAACCATTGGGAAAATTAAATGAATTACATAAATTCCTTCCAGGAGACAGCACACATGAAGGGAAAGTATGTGATACGAAAACCTCGATGAGACATGCTGATGGTGCATAAGGAGTGTGCATAGACATCAGCAGAGATACACACAGACATGGGATTCTGCAAAGATGCTCTTCTTGAGTTAATCCATAACAGTCCATAGATCAAATTATTTTGAATTACAGTAGGCGCGGAAAGTGTTGACGCCATCTTAAGAAAAGAAAACATTCTTGTGCTTAGCAAGGAGAAACAAATAAATTAACACTCACCATTGAATTTAGTATTTACTGGCATTCCCCTTCACCTTTATTATCTTCTTAAGGCGTCTGGGGAGACTGATGGCGTAGTTTTGCAGAAGAGACGGACTAAAACTGCTCCATAGCTGCAGCCTCAAGTTTAGTCAAAGATGATGTGTCCATACTACGCAGCTGCTGCTTCATGTGCGCCCATAAATTCTCAATGGGATTGATATCTGGGCTGTTTCCGGGCCAATCTCGAATAAAGGGAACCTCACAGTCTGTTAGCCACTGTTTCACTGACTTTGCAACATGTGCAGGGGCAGAATCTTGCATAAATACTCTTGCCTTGGTTTTATCAAGAGTCACTTAAAACATCACATAAGAGCTCCAAATAATTGTTCTGGTTCACTTTTTCATTTGCAGGTTGAATTACCAACCTACCAACACCATAATATGTAAAGCAGCCCCAAGCCATGAGTGAGGCTGGGTATTTAACAAACTTGGAAGTGTACTTAGGATCCAGGGGGTCACTGCCTGGTTTGCGGTACACTCGTGATGAAGGGGTACCAGTGACAGTAAATGTTGACTCATCACTCCAAAGCACAGTTTTCCATTGCTCCTCACTCCAGGCAAGCTATTTCTTACAAAAATTTACTCTCTTTTTCTTCTGAGGTGCAGTTAGCAGTGGTTTGTTACGAACACAAAAACTCCTGTAGCCCAGATCGTCATGCAACAGCTGCTGCACACTTCTAACAGACACATCTGCCAGCAACTGTGGGTTCTTTTCTTTTAAATCCCGTGCTGTTAGCCATGGAACCTTGCTAACTTGCCTTGAGATCAGCTGACGGGTCCTGAAGGTTGTCTTACGAGGTCTCACAGGCTTGGGAAGTGTAGTGGGAGGAATGGCCTCCCCAATGTCCTTGAACTGCTTCACCAGTCTCTGCACTGTCCTCAGTCTAACACCATCTGATTTGCAATAAATGGGAGTTTGTGGCCAGCTTTGTATAAAGTAATCACTTCCACATGTTTGTCCCTGCTTGTGGTTACTTTAGGCATGATGAGATTGTGGTAGGTAACCAAATAACTGTGTTATTTGAGTCAAAACATGCCCTCGTGGTGCATCACACACAGAGACAATCCTCCTCCTGTGGCTGCCCAAACATTACTGAGCCTGCTCCTGTGGTGCCAAACCTTTCAAGCAGGGTTGCCAGCTCCCGTTGAAAAAGAGTCAGCTCATTTTGCATCACAGGGGAGGGTAGTATTGACCCTACTTCACTTAACGTGAAAAGAATGATGTCGGCAAAAAAAGTCAATACTTTCCGCGCCTACTGTAAACTGTCAGAGCCTTAGGCAATAGTCTATCTATCTATCTATTGCCAGACGCCTCAATCCCGAACGGGGTGGCCACAAACAAATCGCCTCCATGTCACTCTGTCCCCTGCCATTTCACTACCACGCTCCCAACTCACATCCCCTCTCTCATATACCTCTCCACTCCATCCCTCCATCTCATCCTCTGCCTCCCCCTCCCTCTTGCCCCCTCCACCTCACTCACATACACTCTCCTCGTCAATCTTTCACTCTCCATCCTCTCCACATGCCCAAACCACCTTAACGTGTTTCTCCTAACGCTTCCCATCACGTCCTCAACCACACCACAACGCTCCTTCACTTCCTCATTTGTTAGTCTGTCTCTCCATGTGACTCCACATGCTCCTCTCAAATAACTCATTTCCACTGCTCTCACTCTTGACTTCTGTCCTTCCAACAGGGTCCAAGCTTCACTTCCATATGTCAGAGTTGGTATCACAATACTGTCATGTAACAACTTTTTCACTTCCATGCTCACCTCCCTGTTTCTTATCACTGCTTTCAACGAACCAGCAACCTTCCTTCCCTGCTGTACCCTTTCGAGCACTTCACCCTCCAGACTACCATCCTTACTCATCACACTGCCCAAGTACTTAAATTCACTCACATTCTCCATATCCTTCCCATCCAATCTCACTGTACACTCACTGGCTTCACTTCTCTCAAAGACCATCACTTTACTCTTCCCCACATTCACCTTTAGATTCCGTTTCTTACACACTCCCCCAAACTCATCTACCAAGCCTTGCAGCTCCCCTTCGTCTTCACTCAACAACACAGTATCATCTGCAAACAACAGTACAGGGAGTTTCCACACACTGCCCTCTCTCACTAGGGCCACTCCAACATCCACTGCCCGACCTTGTATCTCTTTTATAACCCTATCCATATACAGATTGAACAACCATGGAGACATGACACATCCTTGTTTCAATCCAACCTTCAAATGGAAAGATTCACTCAGTTTGCCATCCACACACAATGCAGCCTTAGCACCCTCATACATACTCTTCACTGCCTTCAACAACTTCCCATCCACTCCATATATTCTTAATACCTTCCACAAACCTTGTCTATCCACCCTGTCATATGCTTTCTCCAGATCCATGAAGGCTGCATACAACTTCTTGCCCTTCTCTAGAAACTTTTCCACTACGGATCTAAGAATGAATATCTGGTCTACACAACCTCTTCCCTTCCTAAAACCTCCTTGTTCTTCTCCAACTAATTCCTCAGTAATTTCCCTAACTCTGTCAATAAGTATCTTACCAGATATTTTTCCTATTACACTGAGAAGACAATTGCCCCTATGATTACCACACACTGCTTTTTTCCCCTTTTACCGAATGCCCAATAGTGTATCCTTAAATAAATTTTATGTTGTCATATGTGAAGATATCAGAAGCCCTAGAGAATGATGAAGTGGGTGACTTTAGAAGTGGCAGAGGATGTGTGGGTCAGTTATTTGCAGTGAGACAGATAGTGGGGAAGGCTTGTGAGAAGAACTATAAGGTGTTTTTGGCATTTATGGATCTGGAAAAAGCATACGACAAAGTAGACAGAGAAGGATTGTGGAAGGTTTTGTGCATGTACTGTGTAGATGGTAAGCTGCTTGATGCTGTCAAGAGTTTTTATGATGGTAGTGAGGCATGTGTAAGGGTAAATGGGCATCTACGTGAATAATTCTCCATCAATGTGGGCATGCGACAAGGTAGTGTGATGTTCCCGTGGTTGTTCAATATATACACTAATCTCTCCAATATCCGATGTAATACAGTCATAGGCATGCCCGGAAATTGGGTCCATCCGGTTATTGGACCTCAGCCTTCTGGACGAGTACTTATGGACACTAACCCAGGCTAACTCAGAAAACCACCTACATATCTTCCTACTGGACATGCATAGCACCTATTTAAGATCCTATTCACACAAATAAGGGACCCAAAGCATGAAATAAATGAAATGAAACCAGAGAATGAGGATTTAGAGGTGAGTATGGAGAATATTTAGCAGTTAACAGGGTACTTCAACCCCCTACCAGACATGAATGCACCTATTTAAGACCCAAATCACTCAAATAAAGGACACAAAGCATGAAGTAAATGAAAAGGAACCAGAGAATGAGGAATTAGAGGTGAGTATTGAAAATATTTAGCAGACGACAGGGTAGGATACTTGCAACACGTCCGTCCGTTCCGAAGATAAAACTGCCTCCAATGTTGTGCTGCACTTAATCCTTTGCACTCTGAATTCTAATTTCTGAACACTGCTCAACACTGTAAATTCCCATGTGGTCTAGTGGCAAGGTACTGCAGTTTATTCACTGTTTATTCATGAAAAACGAGCACAAGTGGCAGGCAGTGGATGAGCGCCTACTCATTGTGGTAGTTATGGGGAAACGAGAGGGGAGGGAAAGCAGGGGGCCTGTCTGCTCTGCGTGAAAACAACAGCTGTTCGGTGCCACGTGCCAAGTTCAAAGTGGTGGTGGTGGGGGGGGGTCCAGACATTGGGGTGTCTGGAAATTGGGCATTCGGTAATTAAAGGATTACTGTATATGTATGGGATGATGCGAGAAGTAAAAACACGAGTAATGGAGAGAAGGATGTCTTGGTAATGAATGATGATGGATGGAATATCTCAAATTTGTTGTTGTATGCTGATGATGCAGTGCTACTTGCAAATACTGGATGAGAGCTTGGTAAAGTAGTGCAGAGTTTTGCTGATGTCTGTGAGTGTCGTGCCTTGGGAGTAATTGTAGAAAAGAGTAAAATGATGGTAATTGAGAGAGAAAGTGACACCCAGTGTGATGTTACAGTGAATGAAGAGAGACTGGAATTGGTGAGAGAGTTCAGATACTTGGGTACAGTGATAGAAAAGAGAGGAAAATGTGCAAAAGAAGTGGAAAGTACAGTGACACAAGGAAGGAAGATAGCTGGTGCTATGAAGGCCTTGATAAACAAGCAAAGGCTTTAGTGTTGCAGCTGCATGAGGCTTACATGAAGGAGTGTTGGTGCCAACTTTAACATGTGGATGTGAGACTGTGGTGTGGGATGAAAATGAAAAATCATGAGTGAGAGCAGTGGAGATGGGACTGCTGAGAAATGTATGTGAAGTACAGAGAGTTGATAGTGTTAGTGTATAGGAGGCTGTAGCACGGGCCGAACAGGGTAGTACTCCCGAGGGGAATACTGGTGGAATGGGAATACTGGTGATAGGGAGAGCTGGAGCTCCTGTTTCACTAGTTACCTAACCATCCCCCTTTGCTGACCTTTTCAGTGTGACAGTAACATGGAGAGTAGACCAGCATACTCTCCCAAACATTTCCTCTAACTATCCTATGCACTACACCACATGCGCTTTACATATTACACAACGTATCCCACTACATTACAGGGGTTGACGCCAGCAAGGGCATGCGGCCAGAAAACTTTGCCCCCGCTACCTAGTTGCGGACTTTAGGGGGAGGCTTGACTTGGGTTCCGCCGGCATAGATCATGGGTCCGGGGCGAGATGGGGCTCGAACCTGTGCTAGAGGGCACAGGGCATTGCGGTTCCCAGGCTGCCGCTTCCTCTCAATAGAGAGGGGCCCGAACCTGGGAGTAGCGCCCCAGGAGGCTGCCCTATCATTGGGTGTATAATGGCGGGGCAGTTGCAGTGCCAAGCCGCACTTGGAGGGTGTCCCTGCAGCTGTCCTGGCAGGGTGCCTCGAGGCCACTACCACAGCCACTGGTAAGCTGGTGGGCTAGGGGTCACAGATCCATTGCCTGGACCTGGGTCTGTGCATGGGTCGGGCCTTTGGAATGTTTACCCCCCTTTATCTTACTGACTATGACTATGAACAAAAACAAGCACCAAAGCAAGCCTGAGGACAGCAAATCACCCAGGGGGTTTAGGGTGGGTTCGTGGAATGTGGGAAGTTTGAGAGGAAGAGCAGGGGAAGTCGTTGAGGCATTCAGTAGGAGGTGGGTGGATGTGGCATGTTTGCAGGAAGTCCGGTACAGGGGTGGATCAGCCAGAAAGATTGTTGGGAAGGATTGCTACTATAAGTTGTTTTGGCAGGGGGGAACTGATGGATATGGGGGTGTGGGTGTGTTGGTTGCAGAGAAATGGGTGGAATATGTCATGAATGTTATGAGAATAAGTGATAGGATATTAGTAGTGAAAACTTTGGTTGGGCAGAGATTGATTTCAGTTATATCGGCATATGCTCCACAGGTGGGATTGGATGACGCAGAGAAGGATAGATTTTGGGATGATTAATAGTTGTAGTGAGTGGTATGGGTGATGATGAGGTAGTGGTTCTGGGAGGAGATTTAAATGGTCATGTGGGTGAAGCAGCTTGAGGTTATGAAGGAGTCCATGGAGGATGTGCGTATGGTGTTGAGGAATGCGGAAGGGGAAAGAATACTCGAGTTTGGGGAGGCTATGGACATGATTGTGTGCAACACACATTTTAGGAAAAGAATCAGCCGGTTGATTACGTATGAGTCCGGGGGAAATAGTAGTCAGATAGATTATTTTCTGGTCAGGAGGGTTGATAGGAGATTAGTGAGGGATGTTAAAGTTATAGGAAGCGAGGAGTGCATGCAGCAGCACAAACTGTTGATTTGTGACATGGTGCTTAAGGAACGAGTGATGAGAAGGAGGACATATGTACCTAGGAGGAAAATATGGAAGCTGGGAAACCAATCAGTAAGGGATGCCTTTTATAGTGAGATGAGGAGAGTGGTGGCTGAACAGGAAGCCGTAGATAGAGGCGTTAATGAACAGTATAGAGCCCTTAAGAACAACCTCTTGAGAGTTACCGATACAATATACGGTTGGACACGAGGCCCACCAGGACATAAAGTAACTTGGTGGTGGGATGAGGGTGTAGAAGCTGCAGTTAAGGAGAAAAGAAGGCTTTTCCGGGAATGGAAGAATGGTGGTAACAGGGAGGAGTACTTGGCTGCCAAGCGCAGGGCTAGAAGAGAGGTATACAGGGCGAAGTCTGAGTCACAGAGACTTTTACTTGATAATCTAAATCATGGAGAATGGAAAAATATGATTTTTAGGGTGGCAAATCAGGTGAAGAGGGATAATCGGGACATTGTAGGTGAGCAGTGTGTGAAGAATGATGATGGAAGGGTAGTGGTGAACAGTGAGGATATTAAAGATGCATGGAGAGAGCATTATAGCCGATTGTTGAATGAGGAGTTTGATTGGGATAGAGAAGGTTTGGAGCCAGCTGATCCAGTGTTTGGCCCTTGGCCTTTGATTGATGCTGCTACTGTGAGTGAGGCAATAGGCAGGATGCGGGTGGGGAAGGCGGCAGGTGTGTCTGGGTTGACTGCTGAAATGTTGAAGGCCTCAGGAGATACTGGGGTGAGGTTAGTCACTGACCTGATAAATAGGATTATATATGAATGTGTTGTCCCAGATGATTGGCTGAGGAGTGTAATTGTAAATGTGTACAAAGGAAAGGGTGATGCCCTGGAAAGGGGAAATTAAAGAGGTATAAAGCTCTTAGATCAGGTAATGAAAGTAATGGAGAGAGTTCTAGAAGGTATGATTAGAGAAAGAGTGAATATCGATGAGATGCAGTTTGGGTTTATGCCAGGCAGGGGGACCATTGATTCCATATTCGTTGTTCGACAGCTTCAGGAAAAATATATTGGAAAGAAAAGGGAATTGTATTTTGTTTTTGTTGATTTGCAAAAGGCCTTTGACAGAGTCCCTAGAGAGGTGGTGAAGTGGGCAATGAGAAAGCTAGGGTTGGAAGAGTGGCTGGTTAGGGTGGTTATGGCCATGTACATGGGTGCTCGCACCCAGGTAAGAGTGAATGGAGCTTTGAGTGATGAGTTTTATGTGAATGTTGGTGTGCATCAGGGGTCAGTTTTGAGTTCCTTTTTGTATATCACGGTGCTTAAAGCCCTCTCACGTGACTTTAGAGATGGACTCCCATGGGAGATGTTGTATGCTGATGATTTGGTGTTGATTGCTGAGAATGAAGGGGAGGCTGAGGAAAGATTTAAGAAGTGGAGAGATGGTATGGGGTACAAGGGCTTAAGGGTAAATGCAGATAAAACAAAAGTGATGATATCTAGGGTTGGTGGCGGTACAATCAGAGAAGAGGGAGAGTGGCCATGTGCAGTTTGCCACAAGGGTGTGGGAAGCAATTCCATCTTGTGTAGTGTTTGTGATAAGTGGGTGCACAAGAGATGTAGTGGTATTAGAGGTAGACTGCGAGATGATGCGGCATGTCGGGGAGAGCAGGCAGAGATTGTTAGGCGTGAGATGGTTGAACTTGCAGTGTGTGGAGTTAGCTCGGTTGCTAGGGTGAGAAGTGGTTGGAAGAAGTTCAGGGAGCTGTTGCCTCTCCTGACATTGAGAGGACTCTCCTTACGTGCTAAGGGGTCTTTGTATGCAGCATGTGTTAGGAGTGTGATGCTGTATGGTAGTGAGACCTGGGCAGTAAAGGAAGAGGATATTCGCAGGTTTAAACGTACAGAAATGACAATGATTAGGTGGATGTGCAGTGTGTCCCTGCATGCAAGGCCTGGGGGGGCTGGGTTTTCGATGGAAGAGTTGAGAGGTAGGATGGGACTGGAGTGTATTGGTGTTGTGATGAGGAGATGTAGGCTGAGGTGGTTTGGACATCCGCGTTCACGCATGCTAAATTTTTCCATTAAAAAAAAAGATAATAAATTTTACATAAATTTAGTCTAACATTGATAAAATAAAGTGAAAAATTTAAACGTTTCCAGTACACTAATCAGCTATAATGAGGGGGCTATGTATTCATGAGAGAATCTTGACTCAGACCTCCTGTGTATTAACCAT
>JAGKTI010003476.1:0-26957 GCA_018397915.1 Birgus latro
CTGTTAATCCAGTTATTTCCTTTGTTAGTTACCAGATAATTAACACTTGTTTAGTTGTGCGAATCATCTAAGTTATCTCATAACTCTTGTTTAGTTGTACGAATCATCTAAGTTATCTCATAACTCATTGGGGTTGATTGATTTTCATTTAATAAAAATTTTAAAAAGCCTAACCTTTTAGCCAGGAACAACTGAAACAGAATTTTGTGACCCAAATAATCTACAAAACTTGTAAATAGTTATATATTATGTAACTTAAAGTTTAGCCTAATCTTTGCTCAATAAAATTATCATTTACTTGGTGTAACATGTGCACACTTAAATCAAACCAAACCCTGAGTGACCCACTATCTAACCATTAGCCTAAGGTTTGTCCTGAGTCCACAAAAACTGTTATATAAACACATCATTTACATACCTGCACACCATTAAATCAGACTATGTGTGGGATAACCACTATCTAACCATTAGCTTAAGGTTTGTCTCAAGTCCACAAAAATTCTGATATAAATTCATTGTTTATATAATGTTTGCACACTGTTAAATCAAACCAAACCATAGGCTAACCACCATTTGCTTTTTAGTTTAAGGTTTCTTAAAACCAAAATTTGAATTTTCTCCCTGGGAGAACTCAGTAAGCTAGCTTTATTTCAAAGGCATCTAGATGCACCATTCATAGTTATTGGGGAATAGCTTTCCCATATTGGTAATTGGGCAAAATGAAAAGTTTCACTTTCTTACACTAAGTTTGTTTTGCATACTCTCTAATACTGTACTAGTATGGTAACAGTAACAGCAATTCCTGTATTACCTGGTACCCTCTTTGGGCCCAAGTTAGCCCAGGGCATAGGAGGGACTGAGGCTTACTGGTATTTTCAGCTTTGTAACAATAACATGCCTTATGTAGCTCAGGATGGTCACCTGCTGTCCATGTTCAAGCTCATTATTTCCTTGCACAGATATCATTTGATGGTACATAATGAGTGTAACTTTTGTATTTAAGCAATGTACAGAGTTTTCTTGTGGAAATTATAGATTCATTATTTATTAGAAGTGTTAAATGCAAAGAATGACTGTTTATGTCAACCCCATATTCATTTGTGCAAAGTTTTTGCAAAGTACAAACCATATTTTGACATCTTGTGAAGTATTACAAATATCACTTTCTTTCCATTATCTCAAATATTGTAATATATGGGGCTCAGTGGAAGGTGTGTGCCAGGGTATTTCATCCTAGGCCTATGTAACACATTGACTACTGTATGAGTTTGCAAGAGATACACACAATATATCTATAGCCAGATGTCTTAAACTTAGAAGAGGTGATCTCATAAGAATCACCTCTGTGTCATCCTTTCCTTTATCATCAGGCTGCCCTTTCTCCAGTTCACACACCCCTTACTCAAATACTTGTCTGTCCCATCCTTCCATCTCTTTAGACTCTCCTTTCCCCTCCCCATCTCCATCTCACTCAGAAACACACTCGTCAATTTTTTATTCTCCAGTCATTCCATATGGTCAGATTATCTCAAGGTGCATCTTCCAATGCTTTCAATCACTGGAATTGCTGGATTGGATACAGCACTCTAGAACCCAATTCTTATTTACTGAGTCATTTCTCAGGCCAGTACATAAGGGTACATGTGAACAGCTGTCATAGGATCATCAGCTTCAAAGCAGTATCTGTGTATTTATCATGCTGAGATTATTGATACCTCTTGCTGTCATCTTTATTGGCATTGATCATTTGATGGCCCATCCAATATTTGTTCACATGTTTACTGGAAGCTGTTGATTTGTTTTGTAACCCATGAGGTAATGATAATTCCACATTAATGATAAAATTATGATGCAATAATGCTCCTCTGAAATCCTTGCTGCAGATCTGTGACTTGACTTAGCATATATGAGTAATGCTGTAGTTTACATTTCCCACCCAAAGTGAGCATACTGTTGCTGTAACGAGGTCTTTCAATTCTCAAGGCTCTTAAGGGATTCAGGTATAACAAATGGTGTTTTGGCATGTAAGAAGGATAGTACTGTACTCAGTGTTCACATAAACTATGTTAACCAGACAGTATCAAATGTGTCAAGACTGAGACTTGGTGTCACATATCTCATTACACTTCTCAGATTTCTTTTACCGAACAGCTTCCAGTAGATATTTGGAAATAATTAGCTGTTTTCAGGACTTGGTTTAACTTCCACTCCATAGAAGACATCAGCTGTATCATGGCCAACCCAGTGCAGGGATTCTTTAAGAGGATCATATGACAGAACTCCTCAGGGCTGAAGGGGTTCAGAAAGGTGTCCCACCTTGCCCTACAGTAGCTCCACTCAGCATCCTTATAGTCCAGAGAACTTCCAAGAACTAAACCATGACATGATTTTCACAGGAACTGTTGTGCCATCATACTTCAAAAAATTCAGTCCTAGTCAGTGAAGCAGCACATGCGAAGTGTAGCTTATAAGTAATAATGGTGGAGATAGCAGATTAATGGTACAGTAATCTCTTGATTATCTGGACAGCCATTACCTGGCCAGTCCATTACCTAGATGTTGTAATCTGGCTGTTTGAAACCATTATTCATATATTTTTTCATAACATCTGGAAAACATGCTTGTGTCTGGGTGAAAATTATGGATGCGCGAACATTTCCACTTGGCCAGGCAGGAATAGCCCTGTGGTGCTGCCTTGTCTGGCTGTGTAGTTTACCCAGTGGTGATTGTTTTTCTTTGGTTGCTGGGTCTACTTGACCATGGTAATTGCTTGGCTGTGGTTAATAGTTCTGCTTGACTAGATGGAGTAGTGTTAAACAACAGGAACAAGTGTTGTACAATGTATTGTAGTGGCCTTTAATGCTGGCTTTCAAAGTTAGTTTATGGTCAAAGGGTGGACAGGGGAGAAGTTCTTTATCCGGATGGAGCCATTACCCAGACATGCCTTTGGCTCTCATACATCAGATAATTGAGGGATTACTGTATTCCTTTTTATCATCAACATCATCATAAACATCATACTAATCCCAGCACACATTTCTGCTTAAAATATGGGGTGGGTGCTTGCATAGTAATACTGATCTAAGAGGCTTAAGAGAGAGACTGTATTGTTTACATAAAGAAAAATGCATTATGGTGCAAATATTTCATTTCATTTTGTTTATAAAGGCTCCAACATGCTTGCTTGCATCAGCCTTGTTCACCAAATTGCAGCTGTCCACGCTACTCGATCTTTGGCAGCCTCCCTATTGTGTTCCTTTTTCCTGAGGTCACAATCTGTCAACTGTCCTTGGTCTTTTTATGGTCTACCTCTCACAACCCTACCCTTGACATTCACACCTCTCGCATTCCGGACCAAGTTTTCATCCTCCATCCTCTCAGCATGCCTGAACCAACTCAATTTATCCCTTAAAAACATAACACTAATTCATTCAAGTCCTGTCCTTCCTCCCAACTCTTCAATCACAATCCTAACTACCCAGGCCACTCATATAAGGATGCACTACACATCCATCTAATCATTATCATTTCTGTTCATTTGAGCTTATAAATATCCTCTTCCTTTACTACCCTGATCTCACTACTGTACAACATTACACCCCAAACACATGCTGCATACAGTGACCCCCTAGCACAGAAGAAGAACCTTCTCAGTGTCAGGAGAGGCAACAGGTCTCAGAACTTCCTCCAACCACTCCATACTCTGGCTGCAGAGCTAGCTTCAGCCCCTTCCTCAAGCACATAACATGTCCCCATCCATCCATCATCCAATCCTATGTTGCCCCATGAGGAGCGTAGGAGCCTGGGGCTAGGCAAGTTGGTCCTGACATTTAAGATGAGAATGACCAGCCTCACTCATCCCTGAGTGGTATTACGTGAGCAATAAACCCCAACCATCCCTTGGATATAAACCTTCACCAGCTCAATCCGATTGGAGTGCCGTAATTACCCACTAAACCACCAGGCACCAAGATTTTGTTATATGGTTACCGCCCAGCATAGTAAATGGTTTCCTGATGTAAAGGAAACCATTTGGCTTGTCACTCAGTGTAGAGTCACCCACAGGCAGAAGGAAGAGGAAAGAATAAAGGAAAGAAAGACAGAAGGGGATGGAAGGAAAGAGGGATGGAGGAGAGGAAAGGGCAGACATCTGAGAGCATCACTACCTCCATTCACTTGATGTAGTGTTGCTGGTACTTCACAGGATCATATTAGTCACTTTTTGCAAGGGGAACACTTTTAATCTGATCTCTAACAGTGAATCTGCATAGTATGGTTGCACCTGAATAGTATAGTTCCACTGATCTAGTGCACAAGCTTCTAAATACAGCAAAGCAATGGTATTTCGAAGAAGAGCTTAGATAAACGGGCAGATGAAGAGCATGATGGAGAGATCAGATTGAGAGATTGCAGAGGTTGGATCTACATGGCTTACAAATCAGAGTGGAGAAAGATGGGACAGGCCTTTGTCCTGTAGTGAATTGAGTCAGGCTATTGTTGGTGATGATAAAACTTACTGGATTTTCTTCTGTATCAGGTTCAGTCCAGAGTAATCAATGCTTAATTGTATTTTTTGGTTCCATAAGGTTATGTATGTTCACTGATAGGCAGCAGGGAGTAGACTGTAGCACCAGTTGAGCTGGGCAGTACTCCCAAGGTGGATGGAAAGCTGATGACAGGGAAAGCTGGAGCTCCCGTTTCATCAGCCCTCGGGACTAGTTCCTGACCATCCTCCTTTTTCAATGTTTCAATAACACCGAGAGTAGGCCAGCCTACTGTCCAAAACAAGTTTCTCTTACTGTCAACACAAAACTACATGCACATTACTCACTACACTTCTTATTCAAAATTCAAAAAATGGCATCATTTAACCAAGCCATGGAGCCCCCAGGGGGGGGGGAGCATGAATGCCCTCATCATCTGCTCCTCTCCCAGTGATGGCTCAACAAGTTGCCTGGAACCACTGTCTGACTTACTTCTTCTTCATTTCTGTAACATTCTCATTCTCAGCCTTTCTTCTAACTTTCTCTCTGTTGAGCACCACCTCTCCTCCTCAAAACCTCACCTTCTCTTCTTAACTGAGACTCAGCTGTCTGAGGCAACTGACAGCAAACCCCTGCTTTGTATCCTCCTACTTTCTGTATACTCATTTCAAAGCCAAAGGTGGCTGTTGTGTATATATATGCAACAACTTATCTTCCACTCTTGTTCCTGAACTTGATTCTTCTGAATTCTCTACTTTCTGACTTCAGCTTCCTTGTCATTCTCTGACTGATAATATCTGTGCTGTTTACTTATACCCTAATTCTACTGACTATGAAAAAATCTTATCTTACTTCTACAGTGGAACATATCCTATCCATTTTTCCTTTCCAGGATATCTCTATTCTAGGAGATTTCTGTGTTCACCACCACCTTTGGCTCTCCTCTCCTTTCACTGATCCACCTGGTGAACAAGCCAACATCATTTCTATCCTTAATGACCTAGTGCAGCTTGTACAGCACCCTACTTGTATCCCTGACCACCTCGGAGAGAATTCCATACTTGACCTCTTCCTTACAACTAATCCTTCCGCTTACGCTGTTAATATTTCCTCTCCGTTGGGCTCCTCCGATCACAACCTTATCACCTTAACCTGTTATATTGCTCTAGTACGGCCTGTGGCTCCTCCAAGGAAATGTTGGTTGTGGCACTTTGAAGCTGCTGAGTGGGAGTCTCTCAGGCAGTACATCTTTGATTTTTCCTGAAATGATTATTGCTTCCATGGCTGGGAGCCATCTGAGTGTGCCTTGCACATTACGGAGGTTATTCTCTTGGGCATGGAAGCATACATTCTTTTCTCATATCGTTTGACTAATACCAAAAAGCCTTGGTTTAATCACTTGTTCTAATGCTATCCACAACAAGGAGTGGGCCTACAAAAGGTACCAGAGCCAACCCACCCCTGAATCACATTTTTTTTATGTTTCTGCCCAGAATCGTGTTAAGTCTGTTCTTCTCTCCGCTAAAAATAATTTCATCCATACTAAATGCTCTCAACTCTCCAGCTCGAATTGTTCCCACTCCTTCTGGCACCGTGCCAGAAACCTTTCTAACAACTTTAACACATCATCCTTCCCTCTGCTTTTCCACTGTGATAGCTCTGTAGCTATTTCTACTGATAAAGCAGATATCTTCACTCAGTCTTTTTCCTCCAATTCCTCCTTAGACAATTCTGGTACTGTTCCTCCGTCACTTCCCCTCTCTGACTTCCTCATGACTTACATCAAAATTTCTTCAACTGATGTATTTTCTGCCATCACTGGCCTCAGTACTAACAAGGCATATGGGCTTGATAGGGTCCCTCGTGTTGTCCTCAATACCTGTGCTTCTGTGCTTACATCCTGCCTAGGTAAACTCTTTCGCCTTTGTCTGTTAACTTGTACCTTTCCTTCTTTCTGGAAGTTTGCCATCATTCAGCCTGTCTCAAAAAGGGTGACCATTCCCAACCCTCAAACTATCACCCAATCACTTTAACTTACTGTGTCTCAAAAGTTTTTGAGTCTATTCTTATTGAAAAATTTTAAAGCATCTTTCCTATTGCAACCTTCTTTCTGATTGTCAGTAGGGGCTCTGTCAGGAATGCTCCACTGGCAATCTTCTCACCTGCCTCTCATACTCCTGGTCATCCTCCTTTCAGGACTTTGGCATATGCTTCACCATTGCACTTGACTTCTCAAAGGCTTTCAGTTGAGTCTGGCATAAATCTGTAATTTCCAAACTGCCCTCTTACGGTTTCTATCCTTCTACCTGTGCCTTCATCTCTAGCTTCCTTTCTGGTCGTTCTGTAGCTGCTGTTGTAGATGGTCACCGTTCTTCTCCTAGCACTGTCAACAGTGATGTTCCTCAGGGCTCTGTCCTATTGCCAACTCTCTTCGTTTTATACATCATTGACCTTCTAAGCTGTACATCTAACCCTGTCCACTCATACGCTGATGATTCCACCCATCACCTTTCCATTCAGTTCCAGCAACGTTCATTTCAGCAGTTACTTCAACAAACAAAGAATGAGGCTATGGCACACCTAACGTCTGACTTGGCCCATATCTCTGACTGGAGTAAAAGTAATCTTGTTTTTAATGCATCAAAGACTCAGTTCCTACACCTATCAACCCGACAAAATCTTCCACAGGAGTACCAACTAATATTTGATAATACCCAGCTCAATTGTGCATCATCCTTAAACATACTTGGGGTTTCAAACTCTTGGGATTTCTCTTGGAAAGATCATATTACATCTCTTGTAAAATCTGCTTCCAAGAGATTAGGTGTGCTGCTGACTCCATACTTTCTTTACCCCCTGCACAGTTTTACACGGGTTTTATTCGCCACTGTGTAAAGTACAACTCTCATGTGTAGGGAGGCTCCCCACATACAGCTCTTCTCAACAAGGTGGCTCCCTTCAACCTCTGTGTCTTCACCACACCGCACTGTTGTATCTTTATCTCTTTTCTATTGGTACTTCAATGGTCACTGCTCCTTTGAACTATCTGCTTGAATCCTTCCACCTCTGTGACGGGTGCATAGCACTCGTCTAGCAACAAGCTCTCATCCCTTTTCTGTCCGACTCTGTAGTGCAAGAGTTAACCGTTACTCCCAGTCCTTCATTTATGCAACAGGTCAACTCTGGAACAGTCTCCCTCTGTCTGTAATTCCTACTTCCTGTGATCTCCAGTCTTTCAAACGCAGTGTGTCCAGGCATCTTGAGATAAACGGATCTTGAATTTAGCTTTCTGTTGTATTTTCTTTGTTCCTTGCTTAGAAGGAACAGTTTGCAAACTTCTTGCCTTTGGTTCCTTTTTCCTTTGCAAAAGAAAAAATATATATACACATTTTACACATTTCTCACTTTTACAGCATTTATTGTTATACCATGTCCAATATCATATATGTAAAGCTTCCAGTAATTTAGAATATTTTGACTCACGTGTTTGCAGCAGACTTTTATACAATGTGTTGGACCATATAGGTACTGTAGTTTATGTTAAGAGAAAACTTCGGTATAATGCAAGCACATTTATGTCAGGTTTGTACAGTATATTTATCAAACTAGAACATCTCCCACTTAATTCAGTATAGTAAGGTTTCAGTATATGAGAAGGCCCTTTTGAAACAGCATTTGCTGTACTGTAAATGATTTAGCTAAGAAAAACAATGACAGATGTATGTGAGAAAAATTAAGCACCAGTAATTAACTGACTTTATTTTGTAAAAGTTAGATTGGTAATAAAATTATAATAGCGAATGCTGATGTGATGTATAACTGTAGTTCCAGCTTGTGTTAACTGAGCACAGATTTTCACTTTGTCATATTTCAAAAAATTATGAATATTCAGTACAGTCATAATGAAAATATATCACCCTCATGAAATATACTGAAAAGTATAGATATACATCACTTCAAAGAGTATAACTGAGAAACTTTTTGTGGCCTCATTATTAAAGATAATTTTGTTGCAAAATGAACGTTTGTCTTCTACTTCACGTCTTACTCCATCTACAGCATTGTATTATGACCATCCCTACTGTGAACTGTTCAGTGAATCAGTTTGATTAGTTATTTTGAGTTTGAACTCTCTGCAACAATGAAATTTTTTTAATTTATCTCTCAGACTTTTGTACTCTTGGTAAATTACACTGAGCTTTAATTGCCTTGTTGTACAATCTTGACTGACTCATGCAGTAGTACCCAGTGAAAAAGCTACCCTTTACATGTAGTTTGTTTATTGTCACTACATATTTCTTTCTCTGAATTTTCTTAATACATGTAATACACACTGGTATCAAGCACCCCATTTCACCCTCAGCCGTGAGCTTGGTGGAGTACGCAGCCCATCCCCGGCTACTTCCCAGGTTGGACGGCAGGAAGTCAATGGTCATTCCAGCCCTGCCCCCTCCCTTTATCACGGCCAATCCCGCCGCTCCTCCCTAACTTCTCTGACTGAAAGTGCTGAGGTTATTTCATCACATCCTAAATTTGTAAAAGACATTTCCAAATTCTGGTACAAACCCACCATCACAAGGGATGAAGGTGAGTGTTGGTTCTTTTCATTTAATGTTTCAATAATATGAGTAATACCTTGAATCTGGTGATACCTTTTGTTAATTTATTCCTGCTACTTCCTTACAGTTTTACTAATCTTAGGAAGGGCCTTTCATACTGAAGGGGTTAAAGAAGGCAAACTATAACCTCTTCAGTTCAGAAGGTCTTTTATAGGCTGAATAAAGTTGTTTGGGGTAGGAAGATTACAACTAAAAGTATGTCATTGAGGTGAAGGAGTTAATTGCATTTGCATGTGTTCATACTTGTAATATACCATCACCTTCAGGATGAAATGCCATATAAGTTTAAGCAGCTTTTGTGAAATATGTAAAATGCATGTAAAGATTACTGTCTCAATTTCTTTTTTTTAATGAGATATATAAGACCAAATACCTTCTGTTGGGACAGTTGGTAAGGTTCAAAAGGATTTACAATGGAGTAGGAAATGTTTAAAGGGCTTTAGGGTGACTTTTTTTTTTTTCTGACTCATCTAGTCATGCTTGCTGAAGGGAGGCCTGAAAGTAATATTCTCGTTTTTTTCTTGACTTGTCTTTTTACATGGATAGTTTGGTCACTCTGTGCTATTGCTGATCTGATGGTTGGTAAACCCATGTTAAGTCAAAACTGACTGTAGTACCTGTTTCATTACGGGCATAGTATTTGGATTCCAACATATGAAAGTACATTTCATAGGAACAGATATGCTCCCATGAATAAGTGATTCCAGTTTAGGGTAAAACTGAACAAGAATATGCTCATGCCAGTTATTAATGTACAAGTGTTCCTTATTATATGTCAGAATTGTGGTCCAGACTGTAACTTTTTCATTTGTATGGTACTGTAAATTGAGTGAACTGGCAGATCTGCTTTATGGGTACAGTATCAATGAAACTTGAAGTAGCTTTTTAATTTACTGAGGAACTAACAGCAAAAAATAATATGAAAGTGGCAACATATAGCAAGACCTTGTTTCTCTGATTGTATTCATCATTCATATAAAGTCAAATCTTGCCCTTCACAGCCATCTCCATGCTGAGAGAGAAACCACCGGGAACATTTGTGGTTCGTGACTCCAACTCCTTCCCAGGTGCATTTGGATTAGCTCTCAAAGTGTCCACACCTCCCCCCAATGTGGCCAGCAAGAGCACCAGTGATCCAGCCAGTGAACTTGTCCGACATTTCCTGATTGAGCCTACTTCACGTGGAGTCAGACTCAAAGGATGCCCTAATGAGCCAGTGTTTGGTGAGTAAATTTTCTTAAGAACAAATACATTTGTTTGATATGGTATTATTACATTGGTTACCCTTTATATTAATGTATTTGTATACCATTCTTATTTATCAGTATTTCCAAGATCTTATTACGGTATATCTTGAGAATCATGACTAATTTCACCACACCCCTGTTGCCTGATGGAGTTACGTCATGATAAGTGGATCGGATAACAGTTTATCAGTTAGCGGGATGACTACCATGTTCAATGGGGTTATGTTTGAGACCAATGGGTACCCACCCAATATTGAGAGAGAGAGAGAGAGAGAAGAATCATACCTCTTAGACTGGTTCCCAGACCTCCTCTAATGCCTTATCTGGCAACTTTCCTTCACTGTATCAATATGACAGAAAGACTGATAAGAGATATAGAGTAGAATTAGGACAATAAAGTCCCATAACAAGTGCATCTCATCTGCTGGATCCTGGCTAAGTTTTCATCATGGGTCCACCCTCATCCCCCCTGGCTTGGGAGCCAGTGGTGTCCTTGGGCACTCACTTATCACTCCTCCACCATCACTGGGTCCCTAGCCTTTGTGATCCTCTTAATACTGAGGGAGGTTGCCTGTTGCCCTACAGCTAGCATGTCATCAGACCTCATGATGATGACAGAGATGGTTGATTGGGGTATTTGCAGTGTGTCAGCAATGGTACTAGTACCCAGGCTGTCTTGATGCTGCCTCACAATATCCAGCATCTCTCCAAGGGTGGCATTCTTCCATGGGAGTTTCATCCTCCCTTTGCCGGGGACAGCATCCTGAGCACCACGCTTTACACTAGAGGTAGCACCTCAGCCAGGCATTATCACTGACTTCCAGTTATTTCACAAAACTGTAAATCACACCCGCCCATAATAGCATCAGAATTTTAATATATAAATCATTGTACTGTACATTGAGCATTCTGCCTTTATAGTAATAATAGTCTGACCCCAGAACTATTAATTATAGATAACTCTTGTCATAACCAGGTCATCCCTGATGCAGATATTTAGTACAGTTTTGTTGCTAAATATTTCTGTTATTTTTACACATGCATATCTACCCAGTGTAAAGCATTATTAGTGCTTTTTACCAACCCAGTTGCAGATGTTGTCAGTACAGTGCATACTATAAAGTATTCCAGTAATTCTATATCAATTCATTATTACCTATTGTTACATAAATTCATATGAATTAAGAAAATGCTCCAAGTTACTGATAACATGCCCATGCTCATATTGTGTTCTTTTTTTTATCACTCTGATATACTTTACCCATGTACTGAATCATTACCTTCAGTAATCCTTACTTATTTCCCTTCTCAGTCATGCTACTTAACTGTATTTCTTCACCTAGCAGTTTTTTTTTTCTATTATACTGCTTGCAGACCTTGTGCTTATGCAACAGAGGGCCATATTCTCTTGGAATTAGAAGATTTTGTAGAACCTCATCCCTAGTTATTTATTTTCTGTACTACACATTAATATTCCTCTGCATTTCAATTATGTCCTTTTAGTATTGACACAGTTTACACAAATAAGACCAGTAAACCGCCTTTGTCGGCGTGGTACAAGCGAGGCCATTTAAATCTGAAAGCATAGAGTATATTGAGGGCTATCTATGTACCAATTTTCATGTCTTTATTACAAACTTTCTAGCCTATGGCGCTCTTCTGAAGATTTTCTACATGCTTCACATGGCGCATGTCACGTGCACTGCCTGGGTGTAATGAAACCTGTCAAAAACAAATCTGAAAGAATTGGGCTATCATATGATGCAGACCATGCAGTGATCAACCTTGTGGTTGCTGAGATATAAGCTTCTCAAAAGTGTTACGGTCGGGCCACATCGGGCTTTTCATATGTGAGAAGATGCCACCACCTGATGAGGGATTCACGAGGGTTTCTCCCTCGCTCGTAATAAAATGTAGTACTGCTGTGCCCTATGCATAAATAAACTGGTAAGGAAGATGTGCAAGGGAGCCTCCTTAACCAACAAGATTATGAGCCAGATTCTACAGTTTTCACTATAAATCAAAATCTTATAGTTTTCCATGCTTTGACCCCTTCAGCATGGGGACACAGTATATCTTGATTTAATTCTGTCTAGTACCACACAGTTTCATAGGACAGGAGTCCTCAGGTTGTGGGGATTAAGTGCAGTGTAATTATTCTGTATACAGTCTGAACTTCATCAGGTACATTTCAGCACTGACAGGTAGCAGTAACATTCCCTCCATTCATTAGCATTGCTGTCATCTTTATGTAATTTACATCATTTATATGTGTTATTTCCCTGGTATCCTTATTACTCATACCAGAAATTTTGTTTATCCCAAACCTACTAATCACTTAAAATCCTCTTTTCACTGTTAGCACTCTTATTTCTTGGCTTATTGTTCAACATCTTGATATTCCTTCATCTCTCATCTTTGCATTTACAGTAGCTGTTAAATTGTATTCTTATGATCAGCATTATTGTATTTTCATAATTCATTCTTGATTATTTTTCATTGCTGTACCATGTTCCTTCAGTCTAATTTTGAGGTACTTTGCTGAACATAGTGTATTATATTTCCTCACTCTAGCTAGTAACAGGGTGAAAGAAAACACTAAATGTCCTGACTGTTTCCATGTTTCCACATCTTCAGGAGAGCTTGTTATTCTCTGAATCTTTGAATACACAAAAGTGCTTGGGACATTTCTTGTTTACATTTTGCTTGTAGTCATGAGCATATTTGTGAATCATGTGAACCAGGTGATTTATTTGTGTATATATGATGTACATAAAGCAGTAAGAACCAATCCCTTATTACCTCTTTTTAGCCCAAGGAGGACCTGAAGTATAGCTCCAGCATTCCGCTGTAATAAAACTGTGTAGTTTTAGTGAACGTTGAACACATTAAGCTCATATACATTCTTGTTTTCAGTAAACATATTATGTGTGCTTCTTTGCAGGGTCACTATCAGCACTGGTGTACCAACACTCCATTACACCTCTGGCGCTTCCATGCCGTCTTGTACTGCCAGAGCGTGATCCAATGGGTACAACGGAAACCCCAGATGCAGCCTCCAGCGGTGGTAGCACCACACAATTACTACAACAGGGAGCTGCTTGCAATGTCATGTACCTTCATACTGCTGACACCGAGAGTCTGACTGGTCCACAGGCAGTCAAACGTGCAGTAAGCCTTACCCTTGCCACAAAAACCACACCCACTGTCGTCCATTTTAAGGTGTCTGCTCAGGGCATCACCTTAACTGACAATGAGCGCAAACTGTTCTTCCGTCGTCACTACCCTGTTAACACCATATCTCATTGTGGCCTTGACCCAGATGACCGCCGTTGGACACACAAAGCTGAAGATGGCAGTATTCTTGGCTCTCTGTAAGTTACATTTTCTTTACACACTTGTGTTTGTTTCCTTAGCATGCCTTTTAGTTAAATTTTTAGCAGTTTTTCATTCACCCACAGTTAGAAGCAATATTTTGATACAATTTATCAAAGAAGAAAAAAAATGCAGTTAGCCCATACAATGCTGTATTGTTAAAGAAACAGTTTCAGGCTGGATTTTTACACACACACTTGCTGAGTGAGTGTGGTTATTGTATTTTGAATGGCATGGGTATGTCGGTGTGTGTGTGTGTGTGTGTGTGTGTGTGTGTGTGTGTGTGTGTGTGTGTGTGTGTGTGTGTGTGTGTGTTGTATTTACCTAGTTATATTTACCTAGTTGTGATATACAGGAATTTGAGTTACACTCGTGGAGTCCCGTCTCCATTTCTCAATAAGTCATATTTTGCTTTCAACTCATTTAAGTTTTTAGACTGGATGATCTCTTTGTCCAGGCTATTCCACAGTTCTGTGCATCTAAATGGAAAACTGTATTTCTTGATATCTGTCAGTCAACTTGGCTTTTTCATTTTCATTCCGTTTCCTCTTGTTACTCTACCTTCCCATACAAAGAGATCTTCTCTGTCAATTTTTTCTACTCCCATCATGGCCCTGAACGTTGCAATCATGTCTCCCCTCTCTCTCCTTTCTTCTAAGGTAGACAGATTTAGCCTTTCCAGCCATTCCCTGTACAATAGATCTGCCAGGCAAGTGACCATCTTGGTTGCTGTTCTTTGTATTCTCTCAATCTTTTTTATGCCTTTCTTTTTATGTGGGGACCACATTACTGCTGCATATTCCAGCCTGGGGTGGATCATGGCCACTGTCAGTTATATTCATCATCTCATCCATGTAATGAAATGCTGCTCTTATGTTAGTCAAGAGATTATACATCTCTGACTATCTTGTTAATGTGTTTTTCTGGTGACAAATTATCCTGGACGAGTACTCTCAAGTCCTCTTCTCTCGCTTTCATAATTGGTTCATTACCCATCAAATAGTTCAGTGATGGTCTTTTGGTGCTTTTACCCATTTCCAATATTTTACATTTTTTTTGTGTTGAATTTCATTTTCCACATCCAGCTCCACTCATGAATCCTATCCAGGTCCTCCTGCAGCATTTTACTGTCTTCTTCAACATCTGCTTTCCTCATTGATCTTTGCATCATCAGCAAACAGACTTGCATAACTGTTCATTCCATCTACCATATCATTTACATAAATCAGGAACATTTCAGGCGCTAATACCAAGCCCCGTTGGACTCCACTTGTTACTTCCCTCCATCCAGATATCCTGTTACTGTCCTCAGTTGCCTATCTCTCAAGAAGTTTCTTATCCACTCCAAGAGGTTCCCCTTCAGTCATCCTGTGTATTCCAGTTTCCACATTAGTTGCTTGTGGGATACCTTATCAAAGGCTTTCCCCAAATCTAAATGCACACAATCCACCCAGTTGTATCTTGTTGCAAGTCAGTCGCCCTTGAGTAGAAGCTGGACAAGTCAGAAACACATGCGCTTCCACTTCTGAATCCAAACTGACTTTCTGTCAAAATGTCCATCTCCTCCAGATATATTATCCATCTGTTTTTCAGGATTCTCCCTCACAACTTTGCGACCAAGCTGGTCAGGGACACTGGTCTATAATTCAGGGGTTCTTCCTTGTTCCCCCCCTTGTAAATTGGTACCACAGTGGCCCTTTTCCATTCCCTAGACACTTTCCCTTCTACCGAAGAACACACAATTAAGCCGGGAATCTTGTCCACCAGTTGTTCTGTGCATTCCTTTGGTATCCAATTAGAGATCCCGTCTGGTCCTAGGGCCTTCCTTACATCTTAGGTTTCCAGTAATTTGTACACTTCTTGCACTTCAATTTTTACATCTTTTAACACATCGAGAGAAGTGAAGCCAGTGAGTGTACAGTGAGATTGGATGGGAAGGAAATGGAGAATGTGAGTGAATTTAAGTGCTTGGGCTGTGTGATGAGTAAGGATGGTAGTCTGGAGGGTGAAGTGCTCGAAAGGGTACAGCAGGGACGGAAGGTTGCTGGTTCGTTGAAAGCAGTGATAAGAAACAGGGAGGTGAGCATGGAAGTGAAAAAGTTGTTACTTGACAGTATTGTGATACCAACTCTGACATATGGAAGTGAAGCTTGGACCCTGTTGGAAGGACAGAAGTCAAGAGTGAGAGCAGTGGAAATGAGTTATTTGAGAGGAGCATGTGGAGTCACATGGAGAGACAGACTAACAAATGAGGAAGTGAAGGAGCGTTGTGGTGTGGTTGAGGACGTGATGGGAAGCGTTAGGAGAAACACGTTAAGGTGGTTTGGGCATGTGGAGAGGATGGAGAGTGAAAGATTGACGAGGAGAGTGTATGTGAGTGAGGTGGAGGGGGCGAGAGGGAGGGGGAGGCCGAGGATGAGATGGAGGGATGGAGTGGAGAGGTATATGAGAGAGGGGGGTGTGAGTTTGGAGCGTGGTAGTGAAATGGCAGGGGACAGAGTGACATGGAGGCGATTTGTTTGTGGCCACCCCGTTCAGGATTGAGGCGTCTGGCAATAGATAGATAGATAGAACACTACATTTCTAGTCACTCCCTTCTCCTCCATAAAATCACTTTCTCTATTGAAGACTGATTGGAAGCATTTGTTCATTATTTCAGCTTGCATAATCGTTTTGTGTGTGTGTTTGTGTTTGTGTTTGTGTATGTGTGTGTGTGTGTTTGTTTTAGCAAAGTAATTCAAACAATTTTTAAATGATTTTAACCAAACTTTATTGTAGGGTTGAGGGACAGCAATTTAGGAAACTTACTGTTTTTAAGATCAATTAGTCAGAGATCAGGATTGCAAGGCTAGGTAAAAATTTGACCTAGGAAACTCAGATACAGTAATACAGTTTTCATCCAGTTTAGACCAAACTTGTTGGAAGTATTGAGGGTAAAGCAAGAATGAATTGATTCACTTTTGAGAAGAGTCAGTCTAAGGTCAAGGTCATTGAGCATGGCCAGAGTTTGACCCTTGGGTGTGTTTGTTCATAAAATAATGCAAGTACAGTAGTCGTGATCGAATTTATCCAAATTTGATGGGAGGGTTGAGGGTCTGCCAGGGTGTAAATCTTTTGTTTGGGGGGACAGTAGGTCAAAGGTCAACATCATGGGGCATGGTCAAATAAATATTTTCTTTTTCATTTAGAACAAACCTTGTGAAAGGGTTAAGGAAAAGGAAAGAGTAAAAGGATTCAATTTGGGGGGACACTTCCTCAAAGGCCAAGGTCAAGAAGTCCTGATCTGAATTGAATCGAAGTTGATGGGAGATTTAAAGATTAGGCAAGAATGAAATGAGAGTAATCTGTTGATGATCAAGGTCACAGGTCAGTCAAATATGTATTTGATGCATACACTAGCTGGTGGATGTTGGTGTTGCATTTTTTTTTTTTTTTTTTTTTTTTTTTTTACTGAAAGTAACACAGAAAAATTACCATTCCAATGGTATGAAAATGAGATACTGTATATATGATGACTATTAATGGCATTGGTTGCTATGCATTCCCTCCTAGTTCTCTCCTTACTCTTCCATCTGTCAACCCAGTGTATTGCTATGCTAAAAATAAGATTTCCTTTAAGCTTATTACATATGGTCTTTTTGTTCTGTGCTTTTTCATGTTTATTATAAGCATGGCATGACTCTACTCAGATGTACCTGACATCATAAGAAGAGTGTATGGTAGCCTATAATACATCAGGTTCAGACATCAACTTTATTACCATGTCTACTGCATAACCAGGCTCATTAGACAAGTGAAGTGAAAATTATTGTTTTTCTATCACAGTATTGTAGAGTCCATTTGAACCATAATTTTCTTAATCGGTCATGAATAGTAAAGTTTCTTGTAATGAGAAATGAAGTGAAAGTTGTGCTTTGTTGTCAGCATCGTAACTTTACACCACATTTGGATGCTAACTCTAATGCTGTAGCTTGTATTGCATAACTAAGCTTCATTGACAAGAGGTGAAATGAAAAGGAAGTGATATTCTATGATAGGAGTTGCTAGGAGGGAAGTATGAGTAATTGTGTTAATGTGGTGAGGTCCTGGGCAGTTATCGTGGTTACATGTAGTTGCCTTGAACTAACCGGGCTGAGTGATGCATATGTTGCCCATTGACCCCTACAATTTAGGTAAATTGCTTTTTTCCTTATGGTAGCAGCCAGAGTAATACTTTATATAATACAGTATTACATTATAATATAATTTGGATGCTGGCAAGGTATTTATGGTAATTTTGGTTGAAGTATAAAAGAAAAGGGGTAACCATGGCTGAGTGGCCAGTAGCAGGTAGGACTTTATAAAGGTTTTTGTACACTGCTTATATGAAGCAATTTTGGTTAACCTGCAAGAAGCAGGTAAGTGCATTACTTGAGGTTTTGGCAGTCTATGTATGAATACTCCAGAGAATTGCTTAACATCCTTTGTTATTTAGTACTAAACCACTTAAAACCAATCTGTAGCTACCACACAAGTCCCATACATGCATATTTGAAAAGAGATTTGTCTGTATACTGATTTATGAAAGAGGTTTCCTACCAGGACTATAATGGTGACTATGCTGTACACAGTCATAAACATATACTTTCTTTTCTTCTTCAGGCATGTCATATAACCAAGAAATACTATCAGGGTACAGTATATGCAGCTGTATGGTATATAGGACATACACTGTGTATTCCTCACAGTACACTTCATTGTAGAAATAGCATGTTTTCAAGCATTCTGAACTGCAGAATTTCTCCTGTCTAAGTTGCAGTGTTATGTGACATTGTATTGTGTTATTCTAAATAGGTTCTGGACAGTTCACTTATGCTGTGTAAACTCCCATTCAGTCATTCAGTAGCGACATACCACTGTACACTACAAAGCTTGTGTACAATCAAAAACAAAACATTCCTTACTTCAAACACCCTTCCAAGAACTCGAGATAAAACATAACTAAATAATGTACTGTACAGTACACACTATAAATTGCACTGTGCAAAATCAGTAATCATGATTGGCCCAGTCCCCTTTCATTTAGAGGATAAGGAGGGAGAGTATGTTAGCATATCGTATATGGCCGAGAAAAATGTTACTATTACAGCACTGCTTCCTACCACAAAGTACTTGATCCTTACTACTTTGAACACAGCTATACTTTAACATTACAGTAATTACACATCACTTTCAGATGTATATATGCTACATAAGATGTGTAAGTAAATTGTGTTGATGAAGACACTCACACATTTTAAAATCAAGCACTGATTATTGTGTTCATCCTCATCACTTACATACTTATGACACTACTGTTCCTATTCTTGTGCTTGTATTTGTTGTCTCTATCTATCTTATCTATTTATAGCCCGATGCCTTAATCCCCCAACCCACTTCCCCCTCCCTCATATACCTCTCAACTCCATCCCTCCACCTCATCCTCGGTCTCCCCCAACCCCTCTCTCCCTCCACTTCACCCACATACACCCTCCTAGTCAGTCTTTCATTCTCCATTCTCTCCACATGTCCAAAGCACCTCAGTGTATATCTCCTAATTTTCTCAAACACATCCACATCCGCCCCACAACGTTCTTTCACTTCTTTATTCGTCAACCTGTCCCTCCATGTCACTCCACATGCTTCTCTCAGGTAACTCATTTCCACTGCTCTTACTCTTGACTTGATCCCCTCTAGCAAGGTCCTCTCCTCGTCAGGGTAGGGATCACAGTACTATAATGCAAAGACTTCTTAACTTCCACACTCACCTCCCTATTTCTCATCACTGCTTTCAGTGAACCAACAACCTTCCTTCCCTCCTGTACCCTTTCAAGCACTTCATCCCCAAAACATCCATCCTTACTGATCACACTACCCAAGTACATGAATGCACTCACATTCTCCATATCCTCACCATCCAACCTCGCTGTGCATTCTGTGACTTCATTCCTCTCAAACACCATAACTTTACTCTTGTTTACATTAACTTTCAGATTCCTCTTCTTTCACACTGTCCCAAACTCATTCACCAAACCTTGCAACTCCCATTCATCATCACTCAACAATATTGTATCATCAGCAAACAGCAACACTGGAATCTTCCACACCTCACCTTCATTCACTAGAGCCTTGGGGGTAGGGGGGTTTCAAGAATATTCCCCCAGTATCCCTGCTTGTCATATGAGGCAACTAAAAGAGTTGGTGGTAGGTTAGTGCCCCACCTCGTAAAAAGAACTAACTAAATGAGCGAACAAAGCCCTCATTCACTAGAGCCTTGGGGGTAGGGGGGTTTCAAGAATACTCCCCCAGTATCCCTGCTTGTCATATGAGGTGACTAAAAGAGTTGGTGGTGGGTTAGTGCCCCACCTCGTAAAAAGAACTAACTAAACGAGTGAACAAAGCGCCTCGGAACAGGACGGACCATACGTTGACGACCAAGGAATGTACAAAGGCCATTCTGAGGTTGGGAACGTGGAATATGAGAGGAGTGAATGATGAGGTGAAAGAGAGAGAGATTGTTCAGGTGCTTGAGGATGCAAGAGTGGATGTATGTGGATTGACTGAAACTAAATGGAAGGTGAAAGGTTGAGAGAATGGGAGTATGGTTTAGGAATATGTGCGGGAGTTAATGAGAATGAGAGGGCAAGAGAGGGAGTATGTCTGATGATAAGCAAGAAGTGGAACTAGAATATAAGAGAGTATGGAACAGTGAGAGCAAGGATTGTATGGGTGAGGATGAAAGTAGGTATACAAGCTTGGGCGATAGTATGTGCATATGCACTGACAGAGGACCAAGTGGCAAGAGTGAAAGATGAGTTTTAAGTGAGTGTAGCAGCATGTATGGATAAGTTTGAGAGGAGCGAGAGAGTGTTTTTGATTGGAAACATGAATGGCAAAGTTGGGAATGTACGAGTGGATGGAGTGGTTGGTCAGCAGGGTGTTCCAGCTGAAGTGGATGGGAATGGTAGTGCTTTGGTGGACATCTGTGCCAATAAGGGATTGGCAATAGCCAACACCTTCTTCCGGCATAAGATGATCCACAGATATACATGGAGAATCATGAGGAGGATAGACGGTGAACTTTTTGAACGAAAGGCAATGATTGATTACGTGTGTGTGGATGAGCGAATGAGAAGACAAGTGTTGGATGCAACAGTGTGGAGAGGGTGGGGGAATGAAATCTCGGACCGTCACTTAGTGATGGCTAAGGTAAGGCTGCAAAGAAAATGGGTGAAGAGACAAAGGGAAAGACAGGATGAAACAGCTCCTGCAAAAAGAGTGGAGAAGTTGCAAGAGAGTGTGAAAATGGCAGAGTATAAGAGCATAGTGGAAGAAAGATTGGGAAGGTATGAGTTAGAGCAGATGGAAGGGGTGGAAGAAGTATGGAAGGTATTCAGGGAAGAGATACGCACAATGTGCAAAGTGGTATGTGATGTGAGGAGGAGATGCAGGGGTGTGCAAGGGACAGCATGGTGGAGTGATGAGGTGAAATGAGCTGTGGAACAAAAGAAGGCGTATAGTGACTGGCTAGCGAGTATAAGTAGGAGAGAAGATGAGAGAGAGAAGAGAGAGGTATATGAGAACAGGAGAAGGGAGGTGAAGAGATTGGTGAAGGAGAGTAAGAAGAGAGTGGATGAAGAGTTTGGGAGGAATCTGAGTGTGAAATGGAGGGGGAGAAAAAAATTGTTATGGAAGGATGTAAAGAAAGTAAGACAGTGTGAAAGGGGAAACAGTATGGGAGTGAAAGATAGGAATAATAGATTGTTGGTGGAAAAGAGAGAGAAAATGAGGAGATGGAAGGAGTACTTTGAGGATCTGAATGTAGAGAGTGAGAGCAGTGTGAGTATAAGTGGTTGGGGAATGGCTCTTTTTTTTTTTTTATGCAAGGAAGAAGGAACCAAAGGCCAGGGCCCACATACTGTTCCTTCCAAGAAAAAGTAAAAACAATATGAAAGAGAGCCAAATTCGATCCATTCATTTCGAGATGCCTGGACACACTGCGTTTGAAAGATTGGAGATCATAGGAAGCAGGGAATACAGACAGAGGGAGACAGTTCCAGAGTTGACCAGTTGCATAAATGAAGGACTGGGAGTAACGGTTAACTCTTGCATTAGAGAGTTGGACAGAAAAGGGATGAGAGTTTGTTGCTAGACGGGTACTACGTGCCCGTCGTAGAGGTGGAGGGATGCAAGCAGACAGTTCAGAGGAACAGCGACCATTGAAGCAGCGATAGAAGAGAGATAAAGAAGCAACAGTGCGGCAAAGACACAAAGGTTGAAGGGAATCAGTAAGAGGAGGAGAGTTAATGAGACGAAAAGCCTTTGACTCCACCCTATTGAGAAGAACTGCATGTGGGGAGCCTCCCCACATACGAGAGTTGTACTCCATACACGGGCGAATAAAACCCGTGTACACAAGGTCAACATCTGTGCAGGGGTAAAGAAAGTTCGGAGTCGGCCCAGCACACCTAATCTCTTGGAAGCAGATTTCACAAGAGATGTAATATGTTCTTTCCAAGACAAATCCTGAGAGAATGAAACCCCTAGCATGTTCAAGGATGATGCAGGACTGAGCTAGACATTATTAAACATTAGTGGGTAATCCTGAGGAAGATTTTGTCGGGTTGATAAGTGTAAAAACTGAGTTTTTAATGCCTTAAAAATAACAAGATTATTTTTACCCCAATCAGTGATATGAGCCAAGTCAGACATTAGGTGTGCCATAGCCTCATCCGTTGTTTGCTGAAGTAACTGCTGAGATGGACGTTGTGGAAATCGAATGGAAAGGTGATTGGTGGCATCATCAGCATATGAGTGGATAGGGTTAGATGTACAGCTTAGAAGGTCATTGATGAATAAAAGGAAGAGAGTTGGTGATAGGAGCTCTGAGGAGCACCACTGTTGATAGGTCTAGGAGAAGAACGATGGCCGTCTACAACAGCAGCTATAGAACGACCAGAAAGGAAGCTAGAGATGAAGGCACAGATAGAAGGATAGAAACTGTAAGAGGGCAGTTTGTAAATCAAAGATTTATGCCAGACTCGATCGAAAGCCTTTGAGATGTCAAGTGCAATGGCAAAGCTTTCGCCAAAGTCCCGAAAGGAGGAGGACCAGGAGTCTGAAAGGTAGATGAGAAGGTCGCCTGGGGAGCGTCCCTCACGGAACCCATACTGACGATCAGAAAGAAGGTTGCGACAGGAAAGATGCTTTAAAATTTTTCTGTTAAGAACTGATTCGAAAACTTTTGAGACACAGGATGTTAAAGCAATTGGACGATAGTTAGAGGGTTGGGAATGGTTGCCCTTCTTTGGGACTGTCTGAATGAGAGCAAACTTCCAGGAAGAAGGAAAGGGAAGTTGAGAGACAAAGGCGAAAGAGTTTACCTAGGCAGGGTGTAAGCACAGCAGCACAGTTTTTGAGGACAACAGGAGGGACTCCATCAGGCCCATATGCCTTGTTAATAGTGAGGCCAGTGATGGCAGAAAATACATCAGCTGAAGAAATTTTAATGCCAGTCATGAGGAAGTCTGGGGGGAGAAGTGATGGAGGAACAGCACCGGAATCGTCTAAGGTAGAATTGGAGGAGAAAGTTTGAGCAAAGAGATTAGCTTTATCAGTAGAAGAAATAGCTACAGAGCCATCAGAGTAGAAAAGAGGGGGGAAGGATGATGAGGTAAAGTTGTTAGAAAGGTTTTTGGCAAGGTGCCAAAAGGAGCGAGAAGAATACGAGTTGGAGAGTTGGGAACATTTAGCACGGATGAAATTATTTTTAGCAGAGCGAAGAACAGACTTAGCACGATTCCAGGCAGAAATATAAAAAAGATGTGGCTCAATGGGTTAGAGCGCTCCGCTCTGGCCGTAGGGTCGGAGGATCGAATCCACCCAAGGGTCATTGGTAGACATCAGGAAGGGCATCCGGTCATAAAATGCTACACGCTCCAATCCAAAAAGGCCGACACATGCAAGCATGTTGCAACCTTCAAAAACGAAACGAAACGAAATGATTCAGGGGTGGGTTGGCTCCGGTACCTTTTAAAGGCCCTCTCTCTGTTGCGGACAGCATTAGAACAACCGTGATTAAACCAAGGCTTTCATGCATTAGTCAGAGGATATGAAAAGGAATGTGTGCTTCCATGCCCGAGAGAATAACCTCCGTAATGCGCAGGGCACACTCAGATGGCTCCCGGCCATGGAAGCAATAATCATTCCAAGGAAAATCAAAGAAGTACTGCCGGAGGGCCTTCCAATCTGCAGCTCCAAAGTGCCACAGGCGGCGTTTCTTTGGAGGGTCCACAGGCTGTACTGGAGCAATAGGACAGGTTAAGGTAATAAGGTTATGATTGGAGGACCCCAATGGAGAGAAAAGATTAACAGTGTAAGCAGAAGGATTAGTTGTTAGGAAAAGGTCAAGTATGTTGGAACTCTCTCCAAGGCGGTCAGGGATACGGGTACGGTGCTGTACAAGCTGCTTTATGTCATTAAGAATAGAAAAGATGTAGGCTTGTTCATGAGGTGGATCAGTGAAAGGAGAGGAGAGCCAAAGGTGGTGGTGAACATTGAAATCTCATAAAATGGAGATTCAGAGAAAGGAGAAATGGATAGAATGTGTTCCATCGTAGAAGTAAGATAGTCAAAGAATTTTTGATAGTCAGTAGAATTAGGAGATAAGTAAACAGCACAGATATATTTAGTCAGAGAATGGCAGGAAAGCCGAAGCCAGAGAGTAGAGAATTCAGAAGAATCAAGTTCAGGAACACGAGAGCAAGATAGATCATTGCGTACATATACACAACAGCCACCTTTGGCTTTGAAATGAGAATAGAGAAAGTAGGAGGATACAGAAAAGGGTTTGCTGTCAGTTGTCTCAGACAGCTGAGTCTCAGAAAGAAAGAGAAGGTGAGGTTTAGAGGAGAAGAGGTGGTGCTCAACAGAGCGAAAGTTAGAGGAAAGGCCGCAAATGTTACAGAAATGAAGAAGGAGTGAGTCAGACAGTGGTTCCAGGCAGCTCCGAGAATCGTCACCGGGAGAGGGGCGGACGGTGGGGACATTTATGGTCCCCCCCTGGGGACTCCGAGGCACGATTTTCAGTAGCCATTTTTTAAAAAATTTGAAAAGGAAGTGTAGTGTGTAGCGTGTATGTAGTTTGGTGTTGACAGTTAGAGAAACTTGTATTGGAGAGCATGGTGGTCTACTCTCTGTGTTACTGTGACACTGAAAAAGTTCAGCAAAGGGGGATGGTCAGGAACAAGTCCTGAGGGCTGATGAAACGGGAGCTCCAGCTCTCCCTGTCATCAGCTTTCCATCCTCCTTGGGAGTACTGCCCTGCTCGACTGGTGCTACAGTCTAGAAATGAGAGGAGGGAGGAAGAGATTTTATGCATACAAGTGCGTATTATTATACAGTAATCCCTTTAAGACCTGGATGCCCAAGTCCTGGACACCTTAAGTCCCGGACATTTTGGGCTCGGGTCCTTGGACACCAAAAATGGCCAAAAATATGTAAAAATGCAAAAAAAAAAGCTGATATGTGTTCATCCCTACTTGAAATTTGCATCTTGGTGACGAACAGCTGTGTTTTCGTGTGTAGTAGAGTGTTCCCTTTCATCCTCCCCTCCCCAGTTCCCACCTAACTGCCATCGTGAGTAGACGCTCGTCGCCAAGAGTGCCCCACGTTCTCATTTTTGTGAATAAACAGTGAATAAACTGCGATACCTCATCATTAGACCACATGGGAATTTACAGTGTTGTGCAGTGTTAAGAAATTAGAATTCAGAGTGCAAAGAATTAAGTGCAGAGTGCAATGATGACGTGTTGCCACTGGCATGGCACAAGTAAGAACAGAATGTGCAGTGTTAAACAATTATAATTCACAGTGCAAAGGATTAAGTGAAGCACAACACTGGATTACTGTACGTGCTTCAAGAACATCTACACCACTGTCAGAGCCTTAGAGGAGGCGGGTTAATCTTCGTGACGGTCACGGACGTGTTGTAAGTACCCTGTACACTGCTAAATATTTTCCATACTCACTTCTAATTCCTCATTCTGTGGTTCCTTTTCATTTATTTCATGCTTTCTGTTCCTTATTTGTGTGAATAGGGTCTTAAATAGGTGCCGTGCATGTCCGGTAGGGAGTTACTTAGGTGGCTGTCAAAGTTAGGTTGGGTTAGGGTCCATAAGTACCTGTCTAGGGGGCATTTTCCCAAGTCCTGGACAAACCCAAGTCCCGGACATCCCTTTGGCTCTATTACGTAGGATCTTGGAGGGATTACTGTACCACTTATTACTGCTACATTTATAGTATTTTAGTGTATCTTCAGAAACCTATACATTCTTAAAGACTGCAAGCATGATGAATCACATCAGAAACTGACAAGACCAAAAGGTTTAAAAATAATAATATTGTAAGGCACAAGCATAAATGTAGGTTGAAATTAAGTTTTAAATGAATTTGTTCAGTACACAGAATACTTCACTAACTGTGTCTAACTCTTCTGTAATTGGTAATTAGTGACTTTTAATTTTAGGCCGGTGATAATGATTTAATTGTTTTCCATTTCAGTCGGATCTTTGGATTTGTGGCCAAGAAGGGTTCAAGCCGCACTGAAAATCAGTGTCACATCTTAGCAGAGCTGGAGCCAGAACAGCCAGCAACAGCCATCTGCAACTTTGTCACCAAAGTCATGATGACCAGCGTTAGTAGACCTAACCTCGTCTGAGCACTGCAAGAGAGGCAGTAGTATAAGGTGCAATAAATACCAGCAGCTGGAATAAACAAGAAAATGTGGAGATAATAGATTGGAACTAAAAAAGTGATTGGATTAGGGAACTTAGAAAATTTAATAAATTAAAAACCACAATAGAGCCTCAGTAAGTAATAAAGTGATTAGAAAAGGGTTGTTCTTGGAAAATCTATTACCAAGTGAACAAAAATTACAGTGTATGAAAAACAGAAGTGCTTCTGTTCTGGGACATGATTAAAACCAGTAACTTAGGGGAAGAGGTATCAGGATACATAGTAGAATAGTTGGGATTCAGTCAATCCTTACCAACAGCAAAATTTAATTTGGACTATCAGGAGCAACTCGCCCATAAGAACCTAAAACTTGCTCATTATACTGTAGGTACAATTGATTAAAAGTCAAACATAATGATTTTCCAGTCCATCACAAGTAGTTTGTAAATACCAGTTACAGAAACTAAATTTTATATATA
>JAGKTI010003476.1:40133-50843 GCA_018397915.1 Birgus latro
TACTTCCATGCTCACTTTATTTTCACTATCAGTGAACTAGCAACCATTCTTACTTTAACTTCCATACGTTAGATTGGGTATCACAATACTGTCATGCTGTGACTTTTTTACTTCCATGCTCACTTTATTTTCACTATCAGTGAACTAGCAACCATTCTTACTTTAACTTCCATACGTTAGATTGGGTATCACAATACTGTCATGCTGTGACTTTTTTACTTCCATGCTCACTTTATTTTCACTATCAGTGAACCAGCAACCATTTCTTCCTTGTTGTCCCCTTTCAAGCACTTCATCATCCAAACTTCCGTCCATACTTATCACACTACCCAATACCCAAGTACAGTGTACTTAAATGCACTCACATTTTCCATTTCCTCCTCATCCAACCTCACTGTACATTCAGTGACTTCATTTCTCTTGAAGACCATAACTTTACTCTTCCCTACATTCACCTTTAGATTCCGTTTCTTACACACACTCCCGAACTCATTCACCGTTCCTTGCAGTTCCCCTTCATCTTCACTTCTGCAAAAACAATACAGGAAGTTTCCAGACGCTGCCCTCTCTCATTAGGGGCCGCACCAACATCCACTACTTTACCTTGCATATTGTTTATAACCACATCCATATACAGATTGAACAGCCGTGGAGACATGACACATCATTCAGAAAGAAAAATTCACTCAGTTCACTATCCACACGCACTTCAGCCACAGCACCATACATACATACTCTTCATGGCATTCAACAACTTCCCATTTACTCCATACATTCTTAATATTTTCCATATTCCTTGTCTGTCCACTCTGTCATGTGCTTTCTCCAAATCCATGAAGGCGGCATACAACTTCTTTCGTTTCTCTAGAAGCTTTTAAACTGAAGATTTAAGGATGAATATCTGATCCACACAGCCTACAGCTATACTTCATTAAAATATTCTCTCTCTCTCAGTCAATACATCATTCATCAGGAGACTTCTTTCTGTCACGAATTTTCTACATTGTAACGTTGTGTTGAGTGAGTCGTGACATCGTCCCGTAAATTTCAATTGTCTGTTGGCGCGGCGTTAGCCGTTACACGCCGGCGCGCGCATCTCCCACGCTCGTCGCGCCGCCGATTTGAATGGGAGCTCAGTTTGCTTGTAGACGCGGCGCGACGCGGGACGCCTCTCAAAGGCTCTGTGCTTTTCTAGCGTTTTTCAGATTTCAGCTTGTATTGGCGTGTCTCCTGCAGCCCCACCCACTTTGGTGATCGTCACAGCAGCTCTGTTTCATCCATACCGATCAGTATTTTCTGGTTTTTTCCTAGGCTAAGCTTTTTGAAATATTTAGCCGTTATCTGAGTGTTTCAGCGAGTGAGTGGATTCCTTTATTTGATTTGAATTTCATGTAACGTAAATTCATTTCTTTGTAATTAATAAATTCACAGTTCTTTTCTTGAGCTTTGTTAAAGTTGTTAACTGTGTTTAATTAGTCCACTCTGTTATTTAATACAGTTTGCTACTCTGCGTTAGCACAACTTTTGAATTAAATCACGGCCAGTACTTAGGCCAGCTTTAACATCACTCTCTAAATCCGTTGTGCTAGCTGGGAGTTGGCTCAGCCAAGAGCCTGTTATTATTATTATTATAATTTTTTTTGATTGTTGGGGGGGGAGAAGAAACTTTCTCGTAGGCCAACGGTACAATATTGCAGCTCTGCTGCGTGCCGTTAAGGAAGTTTGTAATTCTCGACCCTAGAGAATTGACATAGCACACTTAGCTATACATTGTATACCAATTATACAATATTTCATTATTTCTTGGGAATACTTAAATTTCCCCTGACATCTGGCGACACGCCAGGGTAAAAGTCTCATTTTCCCCTGACATCTGGCGACACGCCAGAGCAAACTCTCATTTCCCCCTGACACTTTCCACACGTTGCAATTACATCCGAATTGCAGCATCAACCTTCTCATGGTTCTTTTTCACTTTGCAGACTGTGGACTCGTTCACACCACTTGCAAGAGCACCATCAACCCTTATTGTGAGTGACTAAACACCGTAACATTTCCTTTTCAGTGTGTGCAATAAGGGTTACACACACACACACACACACACACACACACACACACACACACACAGAGAGAGAGAGAGAGAGAGCGCGTGGGTGGGCTTGCTGTGAACTATACTGTACAGAGTTATTGTTATGCAGTTTGTCACAACTCATCAGTAACATGAATGTTAGTACTGTAATATTAATTAAAAGGAGAAAATGCGATAGTACATATGATTGTACAAATGGGACGTGAAATGCATCAGGAGACTGATAGTTTTACATATATGGGAGCTGTTTTGTGTAAATATGATGGAACAGAGCATGAGGTTAAGGAGAGATTGATTTGGAGGAGAGGACTACAGTAGGTAGAGAATGTGGTTGTATTTTGATGGATGTGATGGTTAGTATGGTGATTAAAATAACCCAGTATGAAATTATTTTATTGGCAATCGTTTTGAATGGAAATGAAGTCTGGGTAATGAATGACCAAGAGCTTACTAGGATATAAGCTGTAGAAATGGCATCATTTCCTGAACTTGAATCTTTAAATTCAGTATTCTCTGACTTCAGCTATCCTGTCATTCTCTGACGAAATATATCTATACTGTTTACATGTCCCCTAATTCCACTGACTGTGAAAAATTCATCGACTATCTTACCTCTAAGATGGAGAACATCTTATCAGTTTCTCTGAAGTTTCCATACTAGGCAGTTTCAATCTTTGGGTCTCCTCTCCTTTCACTGATCCACCAGGTGAACAAGCCTACATCTTTTTTATCCTTAATGACATAAAACAGCTTGTACAGCTTCCTACCCGTATCCCTGACCGTCTTGGAGAGAGTTCCAACATACTTGCCCTCTTCCATACAACTCATCCTTCTGCTTATGTTGTTAATCTTTTCTCTCCATTGGGCTCTTCCGATCACAGCCTTATCACCTTAACATGTCCTATCGCTCCAGTAAAGCCTGTGGACCCTTTCAAGACGGCAGCTGTGGTACTTTGGGGCTGCTGATTGTGAGGCCCCCAGGCAGTACTTCCTTGTTTTTTCTTGGAATGATTATATGTTTCATGGCTGAGAGCCATCAGAGTGTGCCTTGCGAATTTTCGAGGTAATTCTGTCAGGCATGGAAGCATTCTTTCCATTCTCTTATATTGTGACTAATGCAAACTAACCTTGGTTTAATCACGTTTGTTCTAACTGTCCACAAAGGAGAGGGTCTACAAAAGGTACCGGAGCCAGCCTATCCCTGAATCCCATCTCTTTTATGTTTCTCCTCGGAGTCGTGCTAAGTTTGTTTTTTGCTCTGCTAAAAATAACGGTATATCCATTTTTTATCTATTCAAGGAAGAAGGAACCAAAGGCCATGGGCCCACTTACTGTTCCTTCCAAGAAAAAACAAAAACAATGTGAGAGAGCCAAATTCAAGATCTATTCATTTCAAGATGCCTGGACACACTGCGTTTGAAAGACTGGAGATCATAGGAAGTAGCGAATATAGACAGAGGAAGACAGTTCCAGAGTTGACCAGTTGCATAAATAGACTGGGAGTAACGGTTAACACTTGCATTAGAGAGTTGGACAGAAAATGGATGAGAGTTTGTTGCTAGACGGGTACTACGTGCCCGTCGTAGAGGTGGAGGGATGCAAGCAGACAGGAAAGTGTGGATGGACGCCACACTTGTGTCCAGGGGCACAATAGCAGGCTCCACTTCCCGTCGTTGTTGTTGTTTTGTTAATGATCAACCTTGGTTTGTCTGGTCGTGCAGATACATCAACCGCAGGCAAGCAGCTGCCCCTGTAGGGTTGTCTTGCACAGTAAGCTGTTGTTCCCTTGCAGCCAACAGCGCCCCACAGTGGCAAGGTATGAGAAAAAGTGTGGATGTTTGATTCCTGGACGGATACCGCATTTGCATCTCTTCACCTACTGTAGTTAGCAGGGGCACCATTGCAGGCTCTGCTTCACCCTATTATCTGGTTATATATATGGTTATCACCTTGTTTAGTAAATGATTTCCTGGGTTACAGGAAACTGTTAGGCTTGTCACTCAGTGTAGAACCAACTGAAGTGGGAAGAAGAGTTGTAAACAGTGACAGAAGAGGAAGGGAGAAGTACGAAGAGAGGAAGGTAGACACAAATAGAATGAGATAGGTGAGGGAAGAAGTGGGCAGCACTACATCGAGTGGATTATGGACTCCTCCACATGCTATAATGATGATGGTGATGACTGATGATGATTACGAATTAATATTATTATTAATATTATCATTATTACATTTACAGTATTATCAATACTTTATTTTTATTACATGTAGCTGAGTTCTTTATAACCAGAATCCATAAAATTCATCTGCAGTACGGTAACAATATACAACTTTACATCACACAAGGGTAGGCATAACCCACCTTTATAGCCACTTCTATACTACTCATCATTCAACGATATCGCGTGTAGTAATTAAAGAGGAGGTTAATGAGTTGGTTAACTGGATCCATGTTGCAAGGTGAATATCTGTTGTGTTGTACATACAGTTGCACAAGACTGTTTCTGTTCTGTCACTCTGTTGTAGTGTGGAGCGTGAGGTAGGGGATTAGAGGGGTCAGCAAAGAGAGAAGGATGGGGAGGGTAAGGGAACTCAGGTGGAGGGTGGGAGAAGACTAAGGGTGGGGTGTGTTGAGGGAAGGAAGGAGAGAAATTGGGGGTTGCTAGTGGGAGAGGGAAAGGGTGATGGGGGGGAGAGGGAAAGAGGGAACAAAAGAGGGTGATGGATGTTAGGGTGTTTAGAAGGAGGGACTGCAACAAAGGAGGAAGGACGTTGTGTTAATGAGAGGAGGGGGGAGGGGGAGAGTGGGGGGGGGGGGGGGGGGTTATTAGAAGAAAAAGGCAGAGGGAGATGGAGCGATGATTGGTAGACTTCCTTGCCTTCACCATATTCCTCACCACCACCATCACAGTCATCGCTAATAGACACACCAGATTGCACCATTTGCCTCCCCACTATCAATATCATCTTGCGGTAATTACACCAGGGGTCGTAATCTCGTCAGGTAAGGAGGGTCCCTAACATCTCTTCCTTGCCAGTATATTTCTGCTTGTGATACAGTAATGAAAATATATAAATAAAGTTGATCGTAAGGTGTAGCAGGTGGAATTGAATTATAAGGGAGATATGTAAGAACACCTAAGCCAACCAGAATACGGGCCAAGTTTTGCTGTTAACCCATTCATCACAATGTTTCGTTTTTTCATAGCTAGTGCTATATGATTTTAATGGGCTTAGTAGAGACTTCCTGACTGAAGAAGAAATTTTGAAACAACTCGTGTGTGACCAGTTGATGTGGATGGTAATTTAGGTGTGCATATAATTAGGACAGTCTATAGTATTACAGTATTGCACTAATATTGCTTTTAGATCCAAGATAGATATTTCAGCCAAAACAGTTTAATTACCACTCACTACGATGCCTTCTTTGTTATAATATTTCTGTCTCTTGACGATTTAACTTAATTTGTGTGACTTCAAACTGAACAGGTTAAGGTTCATCCTTCATCAACCCATTCATTATTAGAGGTCGTCCTTCAGTTGAATAACATCATCCATAGATTATAAGAGTAAACTGAAATGATGATGTCATACTAAAGGGGCTTATTATGATTTTCCTGATTATCTACTGGTATGATGCGTTTCTATAGGCCGTATTCTCCCTGACTTAACGAGACTTTTTGGCATTTCGTATCAGTACGTTTTGAGTATAAATTTTGTCATTCACCTGTTCAGCTACTGTTTTTGCCATATTAAAGAAGTAACCAAAATAAGATACAGGAGATTATTATCACATCTTACACAGAAATAAATTGGTAATGAAGAGGTTTTTGGGAGCTTCCCAAAGCTACAAGAATATTATATTAAATGCTTTGGAGATTTGGTCACAACCCTTCTTTAGCGATTTATTAAACACATTACACCATCATATCCTTCTTTGTTACTGATATCAGAACTACGGTATATATTAGCATACAAGAAAGCGATAATGGAAAATGCAAAATCAGTTGCTAAAGAAGGGTGCTGTGATGCCTCATGCCTCTTACAATATGGCTCCCAGTCTCACCAAAGCAGCTTGATGTGGGCTGGTGTGTTGAATTGGTCTTCTTTCTTCTTTCCCTCTTCATCTTCTCTCTTCTCTCCTCTTCGATCTTTTCTCTTCTTTCGATCTTGATCTTCTCCCTTCTGTCCTTGATCTTCTCCTTTCTGTCGTTGACTCTCGTCTCTCCTTGATCTCTATTTCTCTCTCTCTACACCACACACTTCCACATTTCCCCTCCCTGCCTCTGACCATCCTTCTCCTTCACCTACTCTTCCTCTTTTCTCTTTCCTTTCCATTACTCATCTTATCCCTTCTTTGCCTCTTATTTCACCGCCCTTTTCTTTTCTTCCCTCTCTTTCTTGTCTTGTTCGCCTTCTTTCCTTCCAGCATCACAGCATTGTGATAACAACTCTAAAATATGGAAGTGAAGCTTGGACCTTGTTGGAGGGACACAAGTCAAGCGTGAGGGCAGTGGAAATGAGTCATTTGAGAGGAGAGACAGGCTGACAAATGAAGAAGTCAAGAAGCGTTGTGGTGTGGATGTGGATCTGATAAGCGTTAGGAGAAACACACTAAGGTAGTTTGGGCATGTGAAGAGGATGGAGAACGAGAGACTGACGAGGAGAGTGTATGTGAGGGAGGGAGAGGCCAAGGATGAGATGGAGGGGTGGAGTGGAGAGGTATATGAGAGGGGGGGTGAGCTGGGAGCAGGGCAGTGAAATGGCGGGGGACAGGGCGACATGGAGGCGATTTGTTGTGGCCTGGCCACTTCTTGCGGGATTAAGGTGTCTGGCAATAGATAGATCCCTTCCTTTTCTCCTGCTGTCATTTTCCTCTCTCTCTCTTTTTTTTTTTTTTTTAATTTCCATTTCTTCCTTCCTGCTCTCTTCTTTTCACTTAGTTCTCTTTAATTCCATCGTTTTGTTTGTTTTTTGCATCTTTTGTTGGGGCTTGTGGGGAGGGAGGGCGGGCAGTATTTCTCGTTCATTTCCTTGGCGTGGACGTCCAGAGCAACGTACTGGTACCCTCTGCCTTGTTGGGAGTATGGATTTGGAAGCAGGGAGTGATGTGGTGTGAAGTATTTGTATTTGTGCTTGCAAATACAGTAAAATCTGTAGCTATTTGTATTTGCCTCGACAAATGAATGTCTTTGTATCTGTATTTGTATTTGGTCTCTTGTACTTGACCCCATCCCTAGAAAATGATGAAGTGTGTAATACTAGAATGGATCAGACTTCTCGATAAAGCCGATACCCTCAGTCGATCCTTTGTCATGATATGGAACGAAATGTTCACGAAAATACTTCCAGAATTGAGCGTGTCTTATCTTAATGTATTGGAAGGTGTTAGATTCCTACCCACAGAGAAATGAATTACACTTTCAGGGAGTCATGAGGAGATACATGATAACCATTGTTCAGCCCTTTAATTGGATATAAGTTTTCCACAGCTGCGTGAAATTATCTGTCGTTAAAATAATAGACGAGTACATCGCTGTCATCACCAGTGAAAGGCTTAAAACACCTTTCCAAAATTCTTTGGATAATATTTCCCTTCATTAACACGTGTCAGCGTCACTTGACAAACCAGTAGTGTCTGTAATAAACTTCAGTGGAAAAACTGGGAAGACAAAAGACATAACTTGCCGCAAATAGTGTGGTCCAGGTGGGCCACGGCCAACCAGCCTACTGTTAGCGCTGCCTACTGACTCGTCGCCCACACGGGTTTCCATCCTTTCTCTTACCTCAATCTTCTCCCCTCCTCAGTACCTATTCCGCTTCGTCTTTTCTCTCCCCTACATACCCTCTCCCTCATTAACCTCACCCACTTTCCATGCCTCACCCCCCAGCTGTCAGCCACCTGGATCCCTGCATTAAAGACAACCCCTTCACTCCAATGACATCTTTCTCATTTTGGTCATGCTGCCCCGGGATAATTTTATTCAACTGTAGTACTGAACGAGTGAATGAAGGCTACATCTTAACCTCCAGTTCGAAAAGTCCCCCTAAGCCAAATAAAAGCGTCTGGAGGTAGGAGCAGTTAACCAGAAATACCTGTTGGGCAGCAGTGACCGTCAATAATGTGAGGCCACTTGGAGACAGCTGTATCTTGTGTCCTGTTTATAGCCTCGTGTGTCGTATTATTATTATTATTATTATTTTTATGATATTTGTTAATGGGCAGACGAGTGGTGATGATGATGATAATCATCATCGATGCTGTTCCAGATGTTTTGGAGGTAATAATGTTGATGTTTGGATTCATATGTGTTCTTTAGATGTACCGTGTGTTTATAATCTGATGAGTTTATCGATACTAATTGAATATATATTTTTAAAATCTTTTAAAAGACTTTTAACGATATTACGTTATAAAACTGCAGCTATTAAGTACAGTACATATTTTACTAATGAATTTTACGTGCATTTGCGATCCAGCGTCATGCATATTTATAAAGAAGCGTGGCTACTTGTTGAGTGGTGCAGGTTGTGTTGCTGAGGCGCGTGACCTGTTTGTGTGTCGACTTTTTGGTTGGCCACAGTGCTGACCAGACCCGACGCGCGCGCACACGCACACACACACACACACACACACACACACACACACACACACACACACACAGAATTTCATATTTTTCAACAACCTGGCTTATCCCACGACAGGACAGTGGCACCTCTCCACTTTCTCCACTCTTCTATTGACACCAAACCTGTTCCATTCCAACACGGCAAATTTACCTTCAGTCAGGGAGGAAAGTTCGCATAACACCTTCAGGTTTATGTCGTATTTTATATTTTAAGAGGTGAAGTCAGTGAGCGGGTACTTTCCCCGTCCGGCCTGAGCCTACAAGACGGTTCATAAAAAAAAAAAAAAACAAGGTTAATCCTGTGCTGGAAAGTAAATGTCACTTAGCATGTTGTTTACCATGGATTCTTCTCTCTCTCTCTCTCTCTCTCTCTCTCTCTCTCTCTCTCTCTCTCTCTCTCTCTCTTTCGTTTTTACTTCTCTTATAACGGCATCCATCTACATATTGAACATCCATGGAAACATTATTTAACTTGTCTCATTCCAACACTGATATTAAGTCACTCATTTGGATGCCTATACCGTACATTGGCTTAACTACCATCATAAAAACTCTTGACAACATTAACCAACTTTCCATCCACACCGTACATGCGCAGTACCTTCCATAATCCTTTTCTGTTTTTCATGTATGTTTTTTCAAGATCCATAAACGGCAAAATTATCATTAGTTCATTTCACAAGCCTTTTTCACTATCAATTTCATTGCAGATATTTGATTTACTTATCGACTACTATTAGAACCACTCTGTTCGTCACTCGCCTGGCCTTCTGATGTATTTCTTACGTTTGATCATTGTTCCTTACATCTATCTTTCTGTCTATAGCAAAACGCCATAATCCTGTAAGGGGTGGCAGTTTGACTTTGAGTTAGTTGTTGACACGGAACACGTATGGGTTGGGTATATGGCTACCACCCAGCATTGTAATTGATTTCCTGGCGTCCAGGAAACCATTAGGCATGTCACTCAATTTAAAGTCACCTGAAAAGGAAAGAAGAGTAATGAAAAGTGACAGGAAAGATGGGAGATAAAGGATGAGAGGAGGACAGACACAGAAACAGTATGATAAAGGTGAAGGAAGAAGTAGGCAGCATTACATCAAATGAGTGGATGATGGGTTGCCACCACCTACCATCATTCTTCACCTTTCTTATATTACTCAACAGACCTATACGATAATTATTCATTAACTTCGACCACCTTGTACACGGATACAGTTCCACTCATCCAGTCTTTCTTAAATATTTCCAACATGCACATTCTACTCTCTCCACCACACTTGAATATTTCTGCATACAACTCATCAATACTTGTTGTCATTCTGTTCTTCAGCCGCAACACAGCATCCCTCACGTCTGCCAGTGTTAAATTTCCCAGCACTACGATCCATTTCTGCACACCAACAAGCCTAATCATGTTCTTTACCACCTTGCTGTAATATTTTCCATTCATCAGCCTTTTGAAATATTCTTTGCATGTGCTCCTTACATCACTTTTATATGTTAGTGTTACTCCACTTTCATCCTTCACAATTTCACACTGCTTTCCATCTTCATTTCTACAATTTCACGCTGCATTCCACCTTCATTTCTACATTTTTTCACAATTTCCAAAATAATTTTTAATTTTTAGACTAATTTGGTTTAATTTTTTCCCCAAGACTGTAATTTATCTCCTTTTTTTTCCCTTTACTAGTCTCTTCTTGTGTTTCTCTTTGTTGATGTATTCTTCTTTTATTTGAATTCTTTTCTTGTATTCACTCTAGCCACTTTTGTCTCATTTCTTCCCCAGCATTTTCAGCGTTAATCCCATCAACCTGTATCTTTCTTACTAGTAGCTGACCTCGCGGCACCCCATACAGCCTTCGTAGTCTCGTCCAAACACTCTCTTCCCTTAATCTCGTCTTCGTAGTCTCGTCCAAACACTCTCTTCCCTTAATCTCGTCTCTCTCTCTCTCTCTCTCTCTCTCTCTCTCTCTCTCTCTCTCTCTCCTT
>JAGKTI010003477.1:5187-22687 GCA_018397915.1 Birgus latro
TTTGTTCCTTATTTGAAGCCTACCCTCCATATGTAATCTGGTCACTTCAGAACCATTTCTCCATCTTGAGAGAGCAAACCTTTTTCTCCTTGCAGTTTTATAAAGAACTCATCCATGATTTTGTTAAACAAGTGCATCATTTTGAGACTGCTTTCTTGTTTTTTATGTTTTGAGTATTATAATGCCATTCAAGAATCCATGTATTATTTTGAGCAATTTTTTTTCCCTTTATTCATTTATGTGTTATTTTGAGCACTGATGAATGATAATCAAAATCCCATCCACCAGTTAGGAATTATTTCCTTTCCTTTACTATTACTATTATTATTATTGTTATTATCAATATTATTATTATCATTATTATTACTATTATTTCAGTATTGACATGCCAGTCTAAAATGTTTGCACCCTCGTCAGATGCGTTTCATTCTTTATTTTATATAATAATCCTAATAAAAATCCCTCTTTCCAATTTAAGAAGCTATGTCCTTTTCCATTTAAAATAATTTATTTATTTAGTAACTTGAGTAGTTATTCCAGTCTGAAACCCACGCACTATGTTCTGAACCTGACCCTTTTTTCCCTGGTTGTTACACAGCTGGCATACATCAACAAGACCCGACCTCGCCCCTGCGACAAGGAGGTCTACTTGTACAAGCTCCAGAACAGCAAACTCAAGCAGGATGGGGAGTACAAGCCTGTCAAGGGCAAGCTATCGAACTGCCACACGAATGGATGCGGAAGGTGAGTGGATGAGAGACAGTTTTTATTTCGATATATAAGGTAAGAGGAGGCAAGAGAGAGGAGTTTAATTTATATTAGAACATCAGATGATCTTGAGCACATCTTATTCCATTTTATGAGGTGGATTGGAGTTCAATTTATAAGGTGAGAGAATGAAGGAAGGCTGAGAGGTAGCTTTTGCATTAAATTTTGATATGCTCCATTGTTGACGTGGATTGGTGTTGGCCTGTATTATTTGCTCTTGTGGCCCCTCACCCTCTCCTACCCCCCCTCCCCCTTCCTCTCAACCCATTTTTTTTTATTTTTTTTTTATTGACTGCCACAGGAACTGCTGCAAAAGATGAAGGAATTAGGGAGCTTGGGTCTGACTTTAATGCATTTTTTACACTGATGTTTATTACCTCATAAATTATGCTTCCGGTAATTCAGTGACCCCAATCCCCTCTCATGTTACCCGCACCCCACCCCATTTAAGGTGTTTTTCTGTCTGCCAAAAGAACAACTGCAAAAGGTGAGAGATTCAGGGAGCTGAATTTGACTTTGACACATTTTTTAGGTGGGCTGGTGTTGGTTTTGTGCTGTATCTTCTTGCTTCCTCATGTTTTCCCCAACTCTTAAGCTTCTTGCCTCCCCCCCCTCCTCTTACCCCCAACTCCCTATCCAACCACATTCAAGGTATATTTATTTTTCTTACTTTCCCTTACCCACCCTGACACATCCACAAGAACGGCTGCGGAAGGCGATTGAAAGAGTCCGAGTTCCATTTTGACACATTCTAAGACGAATTATTCATGTGTCTATGTTACCATTTGTACTTTTCTCCGGTTATTCGTTTCCTTACCCTGACCCCCGACTCCTTCGATGTATTATTCTCAATCTTGCCTCCTCCTCGCCCACAATTATGCCTTGGAAAGTAAGGGAACAGAGACTGCTCTTGTCTTCCATTACTTCTTCTCCTCACCCTCACTATCCCCACCATCCAAAGTGCTTCCTCAATCTCACCGACAAAATTGGCTGTGAAAGGTGAGAACAGAGAATGATGAGGATGACATGTTTCTCTGTATGATTTGTACCATCTTTGTCTCTTTTCCACTGCCTTTCCACTCCCCTAAGTTAGTTTTATTGGTAACCAAAACATTGAGAATTAGTTTTCCCCCCTTTCTGTCTGTACCACCACATTCCCACCTTCCCTTTCTCCTAAGTTAGATCCCAATTCCATCCCCCACCAAAACAGCTGTGGAAAGTGAGAGAATAAAAACCACACTGAGAATGACATGCTTTTACCCTGATTTATGTAACCTTTAAACGCCATAGTTCTCTCGATGAGCTAGTTTTCTTAGTCATTAAAACAACTGTCGAAGATGGTGGAAAAGGTACATGCATTTCGAGAACAAAAAGTGCATCGAGACTGACAAATTTTTAGGTTCTCCCATACTGAAAGAACAGACTCTGTTTTGGGAATGGTGTACTTTTACATGAACCGTATTTATAGGATACAGAATGACAGACTTTAGATTAATTCACGGTGTAAGAATAAAAATGGCGTTGAGAATGACGTACTTTAAGGCTGATCCATGTTAACCCGTTTTGATCTTTGGGCAGTATTCTAGGTGGCATAGCAGATTTAACAACGCCTCTTCCTCAGGAGGAAATTGAGCGTATTACATTTTTGGTATACTCTTATATATTACTAAGATAAACTATATCACTGCTAAAACTATACAAGTAACATTAAAAAGAGAAATTCTCTGAGATGGGTTGGCCATGTGCAGAAGATAGAGAATGAGAGTCTGACTAGAGGAGTGTATATCAGTGAGGTGGAGAGGGAGAGGGGGAGGGGGAAGCCAAGGATGAGATGGGGGGATGGGATGGAGAGATATACGACAGAATGGATGTAGGTTGGAGGGAGGGCAGCTAAACTTCAGAGAACAGGGCGACATGGGGGCTATTTATTTGTGACCTCCCCATATGGGATGAAGGCTTCTGGGTATAGGTAGATAGACAGACATAATAAGAACATCAAGGTGTAATACGTCTCATAAGTTACTAAGAAAGAAGGTTACGAAATTTACATGAAGTAGGTCCTTGGCTTCCACAACCCTTCTCGCATTACATCCCCTCCTGCCATTTGTGGGTTTCATCAGTTCACTCCCCACCAAAGCGGCTAGGGAAAGTGAGAAATGATAGTTTGACCATTTCAGCCAAAGCACCTCATATTATTTTATTCTTGCTCTCTTTATACGAATTGTACTAAAGTCAACCTCTTCAATCAAGTTTTTTTTTTTTTTTTCATGTTTCCAAACAGTATTATTTACCTTGAAAAGACCTCTCACTCTGAAGGGATTAATGGAGGCTATATCTAAAACTTCCAGCTCGAAATGCCTCTCCTAAGAGAAAGAATGTCAATTGGAAGTAGGAAGAATAATCTTAAAAATACATCCTCCGCTGAAAGATAAAGAGAGACGTTCAGAACGGGAGGGTTTAGAAACAGTTTCTTCAATAGAGTTGTGACAATTCTCCCAAGGACCTGCCATGTTGTTTACCTCATGTGAGGTTTAAAAGAAAAAAAAACGTTCCCGGGCCCATGGATAATATTAATCAAGAATTTTTAAATGTTACCAAAGAATGGTAAATGTTGAAGCGAACCTTGTCGATACTAGAAACACAGAAATTAAATAAAAACGAATATTAAGGTGTAATATGCACAAATAATCAGCAAGAAATGCGTACTACCAAATCCCCAATGCCACCTAGAAATCAGCCCTCTCCCTCTCTCTCGTGTCATTTAGGTAACACAGATTTCATTGCACCTCTTAGCCACTTTGCAGATTACAACTTTTTTTCTGTGTTATGTTATTGTACCTAACTAAACTTTCACTAGAAGATATAAGAAAAAATTAAGGTGTAATATACAAAATAAATTGAAAGGAAAAAGATGCTATGAAGTCAATGTCACCTAAGAAACGGCGTTTTCTCTCGTCTTCCTCACCCTCCCACTACCTTCCTCCAGATATTGTACAGTTTGATGAAGGTTTTCGCCTCTAACCTGATCTTGGTGGCAGTCCTACACACCTCGCACAAGTGTGAATCCTTGTGCCACATGGACATCGAACCTAAGGAGTGGGCCAAGAGTACTGTAAACCAACGGCTCAAATAGTACAGGTGTTGACTCTTACTGCATAAATGGATGTGAGTGTCACTCTTAGTAGTAATGACAGCAGCATTCAGAAGCTTCTATGGCTTTACAACCAAGATGAAAATACCGCCCATTGATCTTTAACTCTATTGTCCTCCGTTCTTTGTCCTCCATCCATCTCACTCACCATATCTGTACACGTTTCCTAATGATCCTTTTACTCTGGTTTCATCTGCGTGGTGTCTATCCTACTCATTTTCCAGCTAAACAAGCCTCCTGATGGTCTTTCACTCTTTTTGTTGTTCTCCATTTCACCCACTACCTAGTTAAACGTGCTTCCCAGTGGTCATTTTTCTCACTCTTCTGTTTCCCCTATCTCACCTAACATCATCATTCCAGGCCATTCAGCGTGCAAAAGGTCTTCGCAACCAATCTGATTCTGGTGGCCGTGAACAACTTGTGCCCGTGTGACTCGCGAAAGGTGGATGTGGAGCCGATGGAGGTGAAGTACACCGAGGAGATGGAGTGCAATCGGCTTCTCCTCCAACACTTCAGAAAGAGGCCTGAACAATGCCTCAACTACCACCCAGACGTGAGTTGAGAGTTACTTCCTTCTCTTGGACTAGGTTAGGTTCTTGGGTTGCCTCCTCATGTGGGTTAGGTCCTTGAATTCCTGTTTCCTTGACTGGGTTAGGTTCTTGCGATGTGTTAGTCTTACCAGTACTAGGATGTGGGATACAGTAAATGAGATGTTGTGAATATCAGGTAAACAAAAATATCCTACCGCCTAATACTTAATAACACTAACTGTTGCTTCTTTCTGGATTGGGTTAGGTTAGGTTCTTTCCAGAGGGATTCACAGGAAACGTGAGTGAGGGAGATATATATATTAAAAAAAAAAAAAAAAAACAGGCGGTACAGTTGCCTTATAATGTTGTTTTCTTCTTTTGCTCTCTGTTACAATTTTGCCCACCTGTTTAAACTGAGAGGTAGAGCTGCATTTTCATTTTCGCTTTTTTTCCTTTGCGTTTTTGTCGTCTGTCATAATTTTGTTTACCTTTTTTAACTGCACGCTGGTAGAGGCGAATCTGTTTACCTTTAACTTTATCTGCCTTCTGTTTCACATATCTTCCAGAGTTGTAGTTAATTTTTTCTTAGTCTTGCCGTGATCCGGATACCGAAAGCTAATCATACATGATTTTTTTTCCTGTATTTAGCTTATTCTTTGCCAAAATTATTTTCTTAACCCATTCAGCCTAAGGACATCATGTTATATTTTATCCTTGCTACTCTAGATGATTTTGTTAAGCTTCGGGGAGAGACCATTTGTTGTGGTGATACTGAAAGCAATATCCATTAATACCATCACAGCCTGACCTCTCCTCTCTAAACTGAATAATCTCATCTGACAGTAGCCAGGATAAGATATAGAGTATGTTATCAGACTGAAAGATTAATCTGAAAACGAACAAACGCTGTGTGTTTCTGGCCTTACCTCTACCACAAGCCTTTTATTTGTAGAATTTTTGGTGGTGTGGCTTTTTCCCTTTTCATGTCCCTAGCTTTAGAGTCGGTACTAAGTTTTTGGGTCAGTATTCCCATCATCTTAGAAGGCTGCTTGTTCCTTACTGTTTTATTTCTGTGTATGGTGCACTGATACTTTCTTACATTTAATTTATTCTGTCCCTATCCCGTGACAAGGGATGGTAGACTGTAAGAAGAAGGCAACTTCAGCCTGCAGTCCCCTGGATTTACATTCAGACGAGCGTGGGGTCACAACAAAAACAACTTGTCATTCAGTGCAAAATTTGTAGTACTGGGTATACGCATAATATGAAGGAGTAAATCAAGGCATCATAGGCAAAATAAATCGCCAAGGAAAAGTTTCTTGAGAGCCTTCTAAGCTGATGAGATAATGGCCTTTGAACTGGTATATGTTTGCTGACCGGCTGTAAGTGTCCCTTTTCCTGGTTTTTTGATGTGGCCAACTACTCACTTCCACAGCTCTCCAATCATTCTAATTAAAAAAAAAAAAAGTAATGATTAAGTTACATTTTCCCCTAATTTCATGCTTTTCGCTGTTATCCTTTTTTTTCCCCTCAGTGTTCTGGTATTCTGCCCAATTGTCTTCAGTTGATGCATTAACTTACTCAGGCTTCTACAAGACAATATTTTTTTTTTTCATCTGAGGGGATTTCTATATTCTTTTCACAATAACTTAGCCTAACAGTGCCATCGCTTAGTACTTGATGCTGAGTCATAAAAATAAAATAACACCAGACTGTGGCGCTAGTTATAAGGAACTGATGTGGAACGGATATATAGCCATAGTATTGTCCTTTTCTGTTACCGAAAAACACGAAATAAGCTGCAAAACGATGAATATCTGGGCCAAGTTCAGGTGAAAAGAGACTAATGGTTAAAGTGTCGAAATATGTCTCGAGTATCATCAGGGGTGTTAAATATTCCCTCAGTTGAATTAAAGTGGCCTAATTTTAGTCTGAATAAGATATTCCAGTGTATCCATGGCATCTTATTGATTGTGAGGAAAGTGAATTTAACGCAAAATTTAATGACGGAGATTATTTTTATATTTTTCTTACATTTGCCCTTACATTCTTTTTTTTTTCTTGATGATAGCGTGAGCATAATTATAAGGTCAGATGCAGATGTAGCAGTTAACTTTTTGTCTCTCTAGCATTCACTCATTTTTAAAAATGATAGTTTAGGCTTTAGGGCAGCAATAAGAGCATTAAGTCAGTGGCTTAGAAACTCCCATTACTTTTTAATTTCCTTTTTGGTACACAAACGCCTATTCCAGCTTAAAATTAATTTAGGCTTACTCCTTCACTACGATGACGTGTTTAATTTAAAATTGCTACACCAGACATTCTTGTTCACCACAGGAAAGAGCTTTCTATGAAAGAGGTTAATGAAAAGTATGTTTACCTCTTTCAGCACAAAAAGTATCTCTCCTGTAGAGAAAGAAATCGTCTGGAGGCAGCATGAACTAGATAAAAATTGCCCCGAGAGTACAGTGAAGCCGCATATAACTTTAACCTTGATCTGTGATCTTGACCTATGATCAATCTGCACTAAAAGTGAATCATCTCTTTCCATCCCAGAATATAGTACATGGGCCGTGTCTGATCTAAATTGCATCCAGCATTCACGAAATAAAGCTGCATTCTGAACTTTGACCTTGACTCTTGAACTTGACCTTTGGTTGATCTGACCACTTGTTGGACCCATGGATGTGGTATGTGCCAGTTCTGATCCAGATTGATTGAGGCATTTTATGAGATATTTCGTTAAAAGAGATACATGCTTGCATAAATATACAAAGAAATGAAGCGGACTACAATAGCTACACATTTGGCATCGCTAATCAAAAATGAAATATGTCAGCGGATTGAAGGGGTTAAGAGTAGTTGAAATATATCAAGTCACATGCTAAAAATGTTGCTTTATTATTTTTTTATTTTTTTATTTATTTATCTATTTATTTATTTTTTTTTTGCTCCTTTATAAGTGTTCCTGCTCAGGAAATTAATAAAATCATTTAGAGATCAAGGTTAGAATCTCCGATTAAACGAATCAATACTAACTACTTAAAACGGTTCTGCTTAGTAAGTTTATACTGTAGTACAACCTTGAGGATATTTTGGGGAGTCGAGAAGAATCCACTTGACCCCTCAGTCCAATGACGTTTGTTGCATTCTGAAGAGGGCTTTTTGAACTAGAGTGATTCAGTATTTCTTTTGTTAATCGTTTCCAGCACAAGAGCTCTCCCCAAGCTTACTAAAACAGTCTGGAAGTGACAAAACTATAATAACAATTGGCCATCATATGAGGGAGGCTAAGTTATGGATTCATGGTGGCTAGATACAGCCTAATCTTTCACCCGCAGCATCTCACTGTCTTCTGCTGACTAATATCCATTCTGCTGACTAATATCCAGTAGATGACTATCTTTGATAGTCAGTGACAGTTATGTCCAAAGTGGAAAGCAGATGCAGTGGAAGAGTAGGCGAGCATTTGTCCCTGCAATTTCCTAGATTAACCCCTTCCATATGATGATGGCTCTACGATGATGACTTAGGGACTACAGGCAACAGATAGTCCTCCCTCCTCTCCCCCTTGCCCTCCTCTTTTCAATCATCCCTTCCTCCCCTATCCTCTCCAACCCCCACCCCAACCCCACCTCTGTATCCAGACACAGATCTAGGGGGAGGGGAGCGTGAGTGGTGTACACTTCCTCTGTTTTTGGTTGAGCAGTGATCGCTGATAATGAAAGAAAAATGGTGTTTACCAAAATGTAAGCAATAAATATCATACACAAATGTTGTAAAATTCTTTCAGTGAAAAGAAGGATTTGGTAAAATTTGAGGAATTTGGTAATGCGTTAGCATGAAATCAAACTTGTGGTAATACCACCATGAACCCCCCCCCTCCGCTTTCCATAAAGCTGGATCTGGCCCTGATGTCCATAACATGCAGTGAACTTCTGTCCTTGATTCAGAGTTCACAAGCAAAAAGTTAAAATGATAATAATAATTATTATAATTGTAATAATAATAATGGTAATATTAATGATAAGTATAATTATAATAATAAAAAAATAATAAAAATAATGACAATAGTTGCAAAGATGCTGGTATGCCTACTGCTACTGGTAAATAATAATAATAATAATAATAATAATAATAATAATAATAATAATAATAATAATAATAATAACAATCATAATAATAATGATAAGTCGCAATGATAATGCTGGTATGCCTACTGCTACTAGTAAATTCTGCTACTACTGCTACTACTGGTAATAATAATAATAATAATAATAATAATAGCACGAACAATAGATACAGTGATAATACTGGTATGCCTGCTGCTACTGGTATGATGATGATGATAGTAATAATAATAATAATAATAATAATAACAAAAATAATAATGTATGTTTTGCCAGAGACTGAGAAACTGGAAAAATGCTCTGAAACTGACCTCTTAAGAAGTAGTTCTGGTTAAACTGCGTTATTGTTTGTGCAAGTGAGCAAAGCCAGTGAGTGAAAATTGTCGGACATGTTCGAGGGTGGTAGAACACAATACCGGAATTAGGAAATTTCTCTGAATATGGAAACTATGGCAGATCTACACAGGTTGTTGTATATTGTATGAAACCATAGCAGTAGCTGTTTAAGTGACCGTTCTCAAAATTCAGCACCATATTTCAGAAACTCAAAATTGCCAAACTGAAAACCATAAATGTTGTATCTTGAAAACTACTAGAGCTACAGTGGACCTATGTACATCTTTAGAGAGCTCATGAAAGTACATTAATTTGGGATTCTTAACTAACTTCTCTCAAACTTTGCCATCATACTATTGTAAAGGACCAAAAGTACCATACTGGGCATAAAGATTGTGTTATCTCAGAAACTATTAAAGCTACAACTGACCTACAAAAATCCTTAGAAAGTTAATGGAAAGATTGTGGGTGCTATATAATTCTTAGCATATCTTCCTTACTGGCTGATGGTATCTGTACATGGATCAAAGATATTTTCTCTTGGGTTATTTACTGATTCGCTCTGATGTCAAATCCTTTAGTATATGTTTTGTTGCATTTAAACACTTTCGTTTAGCTTGGGAAAGACTTTCAAACTGGACAGGTTAAATGTAGCCATCCTTAATCGATATATCTGAATAAAATTTGCAGGTTAACATACATTAGTAAATGTAAGCTTACAAAACAACTTTCAGCTGAGCCCTTCAGAGGCTTTTGATGTTATACATAATGTAGCATTTGATATAATTTTGTTTTACTGTTATATAATGACTGTGATCACAAATAACAAGGTTCCAGTTTCTTTCAAATTTGGCACATAGATTTCTAATATGTATATTGCAAATGAGCCATTTGCTTACAGTGTTTACAAAGTTATGCATTCTTCATCTCTGACTTCTGTATCAAAAGCATGTCACCTTCAGAAACATAGTATAAATCATATATTTATTTGGATTTGCATTTATCAAAATTTTATGAAAATAGAAATGTTGACAGTATTTTGTAATAATAATGCTGCTCTGAACAGGCAGTCATTAAAAAGGTAGAAGAATTGTGTTACTCAGAAGTAAAAAAAAAAAAAATCAGCCCATAGAGTTCTGTGATACTGGACCAGTGTTATGCTAGTTTTCAGGTAATGCCTTACCGTGATCCTCTTTTTCCTTTTGTCCTGGAGAACATTCTATGTGCTATGGGTGGCAAAAGCTCAAACTGAATCTGCTGAAATAAAACTGAGGGGAAAAATATACCACTCTGTAATGGGGGGGAAAAAATAGTTGTTTTCAGGAATTAATCTTGAAATCTTCACTAATATCACTGAACATGTTTGAATAACAGTGACCACGAAATTTTGCAAAATATTAAAATAGAAATAGTGACTGTTAAATGAAGAGTAATGCAAGGCAGAGAACAAAATTATCACACCTTCGTTTTCTTTGTAAGATTATCTGAGGAAGTGGTGACCTCTTGCTTGACAGTAGGTTGCTACAACTTCTTGCTAACACCAGGTGATATTATTCAGCTTAGTACAGCAGTCGGCCTGTTGCTGTGAAAGGATTAATGAAGTAATGAAGACTATAACTGCTTAGTTGTAAAGGGTTTTCCTAAAATGACAAATCATGTAGACGACTTGCCTTCTCTGGGAAGTAGTCAGAAAAAAAATAAAGATTACATTGTGTGATTGTAAGAGTTAAGGAGGATATCTGGTACCGACGAGATGTAAATTTTTGCTTTGGAAGGTCACCTCTAAATAAAATTTGTTGGCTGTGTTTGCCTCTTGACTAGGATATTCTTTTATTATTTCAATTTTGTTACCTCAATGCGACAAATAATTAACTTTAGGAAGCCTTCCCCCTGGAAAGAAGTTAGAAACCATCCCCACTATCACCTTCCACTAAATGAAATTTCTTCCAAAACTAAATGAAATTATCAGACACTAGCATGGCAAAAGAAATGGCATCCTCGAGCTGAAGGGGTTTTAAGATAAAGTGAAATAAGGGTGGTGGGGGAGGATCATTGGATGAAAGTTTCTGTGTATTTGACGTAACAAATTGCCGAGTAAGAAATTCCAGGGTGCTATGGAGATTGTCATGTCGTCCAAAATAAGCCCAACAGCATTGGGGTCTCAGGTCCATATCCCATATGGCTCCTCATTTTGAGTGATTTGTTATGCATATTACACCTTAGTATTTTCATTTATGTTACTGATATATTTTTCTCACCCCATCCTAGGGTGAGAAAGGTTTGGATGATGATTTCAGTTCCATCATACTTTTTGTGTTGGTAACGTAAAAATGGATAAAAAAAAGTTTGATATGCAAAATTTTAACTGCTGAGGGAGGCTCTGATCGGTTGAAATCATTGCTGGTTGTAGTAATATGACATGACAAAGAAAAACCTTTGTATTTCATATACGCTTATTTTCCATTTTATGCTGTATTTTTAATATTATTTTTATTATTATTATTATTATTATTATTATTATTATTAATAATTGTTCTTTCATGTAGCTCTGGGACAGCATTCCTTTTGAAGGAAAAGAAAAGCTATGTATTGAGTTTTTTTTTTTTTATTACTATATCACATTAGCTTAACCTTTGGACTGCAGCTGGATAGGCCGCAAATTACTCACAACATGGCAGTCAGTGCCTTCCAGTGAACATCACTAAATTGGAAATGATATGATACACCTACTCATGAAAGATTTTTACTCGGCTCACCATAGTTATGGAGCTATTGTGGTAGGAAATTTTCCAGTTTGCAGTAAACTAATAAATACCTTAATGGGTCTGACTAGTGTTAGCCTGAATGAGCTGCCAGTTAGCCCAACAAGCCATAACCTGTGTGTGACATGCTAGTTTTGATAATTTATTTCATCCTTCCTTCTGTTCCCATAGCCACTGTCATTGTAGCATTTGATTTTGGCATCAAGAACCAGTTTTTCTGAAGAGGTTTAAGCCTTCCTTGGATGCCAACGCCATGGTAAATGGATCAGGAAGTGCATGAATTTTGTTCATAGCAAGTACTTGCCGTAAGTTCCTGGGCTCAACCTTGGGGTAGGATGAGAGATGATAGTTAATAGCCTAATGATGTATGCTATAAAAAATTTTGATGCTGCTCCTACAAGAAAATTTGTAGTATGTGGCTGAAAAGTTTGCTCGGAAGGGGTTTGTCACTGTCCTCCAAACTGACCTCATAAGAGGTATGTCGCAGGTCTTGGAGTAACTATCATGAGGATGGAATATGTTTGTACATGCTGCTACCAGACGATATTATTCAACTCATGAGAGCACCCAAGTAATGTAAGAGTTAATGAAGGCTATCTCTGATCTCTTCATTTCAAAAACTCCCTCTCTTCAAAGCTGAATAAAATCATTTAGAAATAGCAAGAATAATATTTAAAAAATACGTTATTGTGATGACAGTGATTATGACTTCTTTGCTGACCATCCATACTCTTTTTGGCATGGAAACGTATTTTTTTACTTAGTTCTTGTTACCATGAGATAAATGAATTCAGCTTAGGAAAGATCTCTTGTACTGGAAAAATTAGTGAAGATTATTTCATCCCTTTAGTTTGACAAATTCGTCTAAAGCTGAGTAAAATCATTAGTTAACGTCAAGATCATATTTGATGCAATACATCGTTGGATTGAAAGGGTTATCAAGTGAGAAGGAATGTATTAGCATCAGTATTTTAGGCTGTATTCATTCAGTAGTGTGCAGATTATAGTTGTGCATTGTCAATTTGCAGTACCAGTGATATTAGAAAATCAGAAGAATCTTAACCTTTCACATAGATACTTTTTTTTTCTCATCGGTCCATATTAGAATGCAAAATGCGCAGACAATGTTGTTTTGATTTTGACACAATAACTCTACTACAGCACCTTCCTGTATCCATCTATGCTTCATAGATGCATCAGTCACAAGGGAAAGAGAATGTGGCTGCTAAGTGTGGAAACAAAAATGGCCGATCTGTCGTTGTGTCCATGCAATTAAAAAAAAAAAAAAAAAAAGCCCTTGTTATTTTCATGAGGGTGTTCAGATTAGTCTCAGTATTCATAGAAAACGAAAAAAATCAGAGCAAAAAAATAAAAAAGTTTTTCTCTTAGGTGTTGAATTACAGAAATCTGTTAGTCTCTCAGCAACATTGTTGTAGTTTCAGCGTTCATCTTTCCTGGTGTTTGATTCAATTTTCATTAACAGGAAACACTTTAAACCATCAACAAGTATCCATGAATAATTGATTTTCCTTATCCTGCGATTATTATTATTATTATTTTTGTTAGTGTTGGTGTAATATTTTCCGTTATTTTTGCCTGAAGTTTCCGGCTGTCTGTCAGGAATGCTTGATTGCAGTAATAGCCTAACACTAGAATATGATGCTAGTCACGAAAAGTGCTATGAAAACGACATAGAGTCTCAGTACTGCCTTTTCTGCCACTGAGCCGCGTGGATTAAGCAAGAAAAGGAAGAGTATTTGACCCAAGTTAAGGTAAAAGAACTGTAGTCGTTTTTTTTCTTTAGCAAGAGATAATACTGTTACTGAGACTAAATTAAGAGGTATGAACAATAACAGAACGGCCATTCACATAGTGGATGCAGGACCTAGGGCCATATTTTAGGTGGCATAGGAGAGTTTGTAGTACCCTTTTCTTAGCGATTTATAATACGTATTGCATTTTAATTTTCTCTTATATGTACACTTCTAGTATTGGCATAGAGTGCTTCATTAACATACAAGAGGGTAAAATGATGTAGGAGGCAAGATAAATCGCTGAGGAAGATGCATTACTAAATCTCCAAAGCGACTTAGAAATATGACTCCTAGTTGCAGTGATAACCTAACCTCCCCCTTCTGTCCCCTCCCATTCTCGCTACTCCCATAGGAAAATTCGGTAAATCGGAAGTTTGGGCCCCTTGTTCTCATTCTCTCTCACTTTCTTCCTCATGCTTGGACCCCTTCCCCTATACAACCCACCCTCCTTTAGGCTAGTTTCTCCCTTGACCTCAGCTCCCCAAACTAGCTCCTGACTCTTGGGTAACTACTTCTCCCCCTCTCCATAGGCTTAAGTGAATCCAACCTGCTTGTCTAATTCTACCAAAATCTTAAATGAGTTTTTTTTTGTGTTTTGTATCTATTATTTTTTTGTCTCACAGTCTGAACTAAAACACGATGTCTGTGACTGATTCTTCCCCCCTGTGGCTGTTATTGTTATTCGTACTTTTGTCTTCTGTGTATTTATTCCGGTTTCAGTATATTGGCATTTTCATATCATGAGCCTTCTGATGCAGGTTCTCTGCCTCCTAACAATTTCTGTTTCCTTATGTTTCTCTATTCGTCGAAACTTATACAGTTTTTAGTACCCTTTGGGCCTTTTTATTAGCAGTTTCTGTGCATTATATAAACATGTCACTTATACACCTTCTGATACAGGATCCCGTTTACTAACATTTTCTATATCCTTACATTTTAATCTTGGTTGAGACAGGATTTCTTTTTCAAATTTTTGAAGCCATTTCTTTAGCATTTTCCAAGCATTTTGTTAATGCTATAAGACATTTATTAACATTTCACCAAACTTACTTTTAAACCTTCATTATTAACCCTTCTGTGCAATGACGTCTTATATATTAAATGCTGGCTAACAACTCAACTGTTTTATTAAGCTTTAGACTCACCGCTTGTACTTATGGAATTCTACTGGGGGCGTATTCTGAGTGGCTATGGACATTTTGTAACTATGCCACCTAGAATACGGCCATATCTCCCCCTGGACTGTGATACTCTTATTTTAGCTACTGACACATGATAGAGATCTGTTGTACTAAGGGATTAATAGCCTAAAACACACACACACACACACACACACATCAGCTGTGTATTTTTCGCTGTTTTCCCCAGTGTCATCTCCCTCCTTGTACCTTCAGCACAGTGCAGTTTGTGGTAGCTACTCTTCAGTTTTTATATTTTCTCAATTTTTCCTTTACTTTTTCTTATCCCTTGTCACTGTGAGCAAAACCGTAGTGTGTCCCAGTTTTTTCCCTCGCTATGGCCGAGCTTTAGGTCATATTTTTTGCGGTAGAGAATATAAAACGCGTCTGTTTTAGTCTCCATTAGTAATTTTTTAGTGACGTAGCCATGTAGAGATAGGGCCGTTTTCTAGGTGATATAGGAAGCTTCATAGCACTTTTTTTCTTGGTGGTTTATTTTCTGTAGTACGACCTGAATACTCTTGTATGTTACTAATATAATTTTGGTATCGACATAGTATTCATCATTAACATACAAGGGGATACGGAGGTGTAGTGTGCAGAATAAATTACTAAGGAAGAAATGTTACGAAATATCCAAAGCCACTTAGAATGCGGCCAATAGTGCGGTGGATGCACCTCGTAGTGTGTTTGATGTAAGAGCTCCAATATTAGTGTGAGTCGCGTGAAACTGTAGTCAGAGAATTTGCATAGAGTCTATATTTATTATTTTTTCCCTCTCTCCTTAGAATTAACGGGAATATTCTTAAAAACCTCTCTGGCTAAACTGTTCTTCAGGAGTTGCTTCTTCATCTCACCTGCTGTGCTCTCCCTGCTAGCATGATTAAAGGAGCTGCACTTGAACTCATCCTTGTTTGAACTCACATCCTTGTTTGTACTCCTGCTGGCCCTTTCATTGCGATGTCAGACTTATTTTAGTTCATTCTTGCTACCTCCAGGTGATTTATTCAACTTTGGGAAGTACTTACTGTGCTGATAGTGAAAGCTGTATCACACCCCTTTAGTCCAAAAGTTTTTCCCAAGGTCAATCAAATCTCTTGAAGATAGCCTGAATAAAATACTAACTGTGTCATCGTAGGGAAAGAGTTGATAATATATACACTGTTGAGACATGTGCATTTTGTAGCGAAGGTGGACATTGTGACAAATGTTATTATTGTGTGTTTAGGAACAGCACTGGTGTTTGTGTACAGTACGGAGGTATTAGTGGGAAGGGAGAATTAGAGTTTGTATTAGAGCAGTATTTTTCCTTTTCAATCTGATGATGTGTATTTCATTTGCCAAAGGGATTTTTTTTCCCCCCCCGTTTATTCTTGGTGATCTCATTTTCACCAACTCTTGTTGCCTTGTCCCCACAATTTTATTTCTGGGCAAATTGATGTGAAACTATAAATGCACTTACCGAGTCTGGTACCTAAAAATGCTTTTTTCACGGATTTTCTATTTACGCATTCAAAATGGCTGTATAGCCCAAAAATGTAAAAAAAAAAAAGGCGCATCACCAACAAAAGACGGGCACAGAAACCACCAGATGCCATAATAAGCATACCATTAAAGGCACATATTCTATTCAACTTCTAAAATGGCTAAGGTGTGAGACAAATTTGATTAGAATGTATCCTCTTGTTTGTGCGAGAGAAAAATGATCTCGTGTTAATCCTATAAGGGAGCACTGTACCAGAAGCAAATTTTGGGTGTAATACATTTACTTGCAAATGTGTCCTTTTAAAGTTTTGTTTTAGCTACTTCCCTGTACGTTTGTTCACCTTAGGAGAGTACCTCTGTAGTGATGGATAATGGAGGCTATACCTAACTTCTCGATTTCAGAAATCTTTATAATGCTATTTAAAATAGCGTCTAATTGGCGAAAGTAAAGCTGAAGCATACATTTTAGTGAAGGGTGTTTATGCTGAGAAATTCAATTGATTTGTATGTGGTCACTGAACAAGCATTTCACGGTCATAGTTATGCCTTCTGTCTTGAATGTGTAAATGACAACTACTTTGCCATGTCAGGCGTGCGCAGGCAGACCAAATAATTTCATTACAAGAAATAAGGAGGCAGTAAGAAATTACTTTCAAAACCCAGCAATGCAGTCTTTGAAGCCCAGGAATCCTTTGAGAATACTGGTGAAGAATTTTATCATTGTCTGGCCAACAGATGGAGTTGCATAACTGTACCCAACACAGAGTTAATGTCACAATCAATCTGACTGATATGATTTGCTCAGCAGTGAGAGTAGTGTTTGCACAGAGAGAGCACAGGTTCCAGAATAGCCAGTACTGTGTGTTTAAAGGTGCATGTTGTACAGAATGAATACTTTTGGATGGATGTCTGCCTAGTGTACCAGTCAGCTTATACTATAGCTGAGGGTTGGTGTTCTTGGTTTCATATGTTTTTTTGGGAATCAGATGAGTCTAAATTATTTTACTAATTAATATTCCCATTTTTTCTTTGAGTAGAAATTCCAGACTAATACTCACTGAGGTGAAATTGTGGTCAGTTTGTTTTCATCTCATGGAACTTGGCCATTCCTACAACTTGCCAGGCCTCAGAGTCATGAAATCATATGAACCTTATAGGTATGAGGTAGAATTCCGTTTCCTTGGTTACTTGTCAAATCGACCTTTCAGTCTGCCAATACTTAGCAATCAACTGAGGGTGAAAGGAAAAGATTAGGAACCTTTGCCAGGTTAGGTACATTATTGTACTTTCTGCGGCTAGGGAGGGATAGTCCAAGAACGTGATGGAACTTGCATCTTAACGACTCA
>JAGKTI010003477.1:39497-57288 GCA_018397915.1 Birgus latro
TGGATTTAGAATGCTCCCTAGAACCTCTCCCATACCAGTAAATTATTTCTACATTCAGCATGTAGATATTATTTTGTATCTTTATTCGATACAATCGTGTCTTCATATAAAAAAAAAATACTATCATGCAAAGAAAGGAATATATACCATGCATGTACTAATAAAAACAATAATAATAATAATAATAGCAAGAACAATAAGACAATAATAATAATAATAATAATTCAAGCAGGGAGAAAGTGCCCTGTGAGCATCTTAAGCCCACTAGACTATGGCCCCTTAGCTCTGATGCACTGGTCTCGTGCTAGATTGATTTTTTTTTTTTTTGTCCGGGAAACATGAGAAAACTCAATTCTATATCACCACTACCTCTAACCTGCTCTTTCCTTCTGAACTTTCACTCACTTGTTCTCCATCACCCCTGAAATCTCTCGCATCTTTTCTCCTCTACTCCTGAAACCTCTCACAACTGCTTTTCAGTTGTGAAATCTTTCACAACTGTTGTTCATCACACCTGAACTATCTTACCTTTTCGTCAATCCTGGAGTCTCATACCTGTTCCCCTCCATACAGTCTCTCACCTGTACTACTTCACTCCCGAAATCTCTCACATCCGTTCATCACACTTGAAATATCTCATCTTTCCTCTCCTGAAATCCCTCACAATTGTTCTTCTCTTTTTTCCAAAATATCCCATATTTGTTCTTCTTCTCTCTTGAAATCTCTCACCTTTTCTTTTATATCTGAAACAGCTCACAATTTGCACACCTCAGCGTCTCTACACCAGTTTTCCACACAAGAACTTTCTGCACCCGCTCTTCTCCATTCCTCACATCCTAAGCTTTCTCACACTTACTCCTCTTCGTCCCTAGACCTTTCTACACCAGTTCTTCACTTCTCATACTTGTGCTGCATCTGCTTCACACTTGTTGTTTTGTTATTCACTCTTATACTGCATATGGTTTATAACTCCCTCTTCTGCATCTGTTATATATGTCTATTTATTTACACGTGTATTGCATCTGAGTAACAATTATTTTTCATACTTTTGCTGCACCTGATTCATATCTCTTGCTCTTCACATGATTTGCGTCCCGTGTACACTTACCCTCCACATCTGTGCTGCAGCTGTTGCGTACCTCATCTGTACACCTAATCTCCATTATCATCGCACCTGAGCTTTCGTATATCTGTTGCACTCATTTTTTCCTCTATACACCCTTTACAGTACGACTACTTTTTTTTTATTATTGTAGTTGCCGTTACATTTAGCTTAGAACAAATCTCTGATATTGGAGAGGTAAAAGGAACTTATCTCTAATTCATTCCCCAGGAGAGGGCTACATGAAATGCATAAACTCGACAGCAGGTAACAAGAATGGAGTAAATGATAACAACCAACTGACTGGTGATACTGAACTTATATCTCAGTTCATTTACTAGCGTGACATCTTGTGTATCACTCTATCTCAAGCCGATTTTTACTTAACTCAGGATATTGCTCTCGTACTGAACAGTTAACAGAGGCTCCATCTAACTCCTCCACTTCGAAGACGCCTGTAAGCTCAGACAAATATATATATATATATTGATCATTCTTTATTATTGCCGCCGCCAGATAAGTTTATTTGGTTTAGGGGTAACCTCAAGCAGTGGACGGAGTGAATAGGTATTGTTTTTTACCCTTCCAGTACCGAAGGTCTCCACTAAGCTAAACAAAACTGTGTGACTGTAGCTAGAATGAAATAATTGAAAATATGTCTTTGTACTGAAGGCGTTCAGGGTTTCACTGTGCCTACACCTGGGCACGTTATGTTGAAGTTGTTGAATATTAGTTGTTGCTTTTATTAATAATATTGTTATAATTTATTTGTAATTTGTTTACAATGTATGTGGACTTCAAGTGTAAGAGGCAGACTGTAAGGAGAGTCAGGTCAGTCTGAAGGAAGAATAACAGTACTTTTGGAGGACGAAAGATATATACATATAAATCCGAGAAAGCGAAAAAAAAAAAGTCCAAGAGAAAAATGACATATGCCCATGGAAATGAAAGAAGAAGGAGAAAACTATGTAAATCCAGAAAATATTAAAGTAGAAAAACATATATCCAAGGAGTTTAAAAAAAAATCACTCCTTTTGAAATGTAAAGGGGTGAATGATATATATCCAAGCAAATAATTTAGATCTGAGCAGCCGAAGGACATTTTAAAAGAGAAAGAAATGAAACTAAGTAGCTCCTCCAGGATGTACATAATATATAGTAGCAAAAGACAATACAGGCAAGTTATCAGTGTTGTAGTTATATAATGGAGTCTGTTATTATTTGAATATAGAGATATGTACTAACTTTATAGAGATATTTAAGTAAACTATCGTAAACAGGAAAAATCAAGATGCTGTAATCCATAATAATAATAAATAATAATGAATAATAATAAATAATAATATTAATCTTAGTATGTCATGTAAATGTAAATTAATGTTTCAGCATTGTTTTTACTGATCTTTACCACTTGTACTTGTTGTTAGGTTTCTTACTACATGAAAATGAAAATTTTTCTGGAGAAATGTATAGTCGTATCATGCAGAAGGGACAGTGGTCTTCACAATGAATATAGCAGGTATAACTGGTATTCCTCTCGCATTGAGCTGAAACGTCCGGTCTTGATGTGGTCTCTTTTCTAAACTCACTCCCGTGTCGTGATCCCCAGTGGTTTTATGAGTGTCAGATAAGACGCAAGAGCTGCATGTGCGTTCTGTGTCAACTTTTGTTCTGCCTCTTCTGTAGCACAGAAAATAAATAATTATAAGGACGCCCACGACGGAGGAATACGGAAACGTGCTGAATGCCACTGCTCCTCTGTGCGTTAATCCTTTTTCTATCTATCTGTTGTGAACTGCACATAAATGTAGTTGTGTTGAGGACATATGATTTGTTTCTTAATGTTGACAGGGTAGTAACGAGGCGAAATTGAGGCAAATAATCAAAATGTACCTTTTTGCTGCACCGTTGATTAACTCAATTTGCCCTAAAAGTATATATGTATTTTCAAATTATCTCCATATGAGAGGGGGGGGGACTTAGTACCTACAGGGACAAACATACCTCAAAAAAGAAAAAAAAGAATGGTAAAGTAGTAGAAAATTACTTTCATGTGTAAAGGTATTCGTGCAGCAAGGTAGAGAAAGGCATGGCGGCCGGTGAGCTGCAAAAAGTGCCGGGAGGGAAGATAATATTACGCTCCACCGTAAGCATCCATGGTGCAATAATGTCTATTTTTCATCAAGTATGCCTGTTTGTGCTTTACCTGTCTGAACCATATCCCACTTCCCCCATATAAGTCTCCCTCCAGGCCACTCAAGAGCTCACCACCCCAGCCAACATAGGACTCTGGCTCTTGATATATTGAAGTTATTTGCCCAGTTTCCGAGACGACTTCTACCTGTTATGCTTTCATTTCCTCCCTCCTCCCCATTGTCTCACTGGGGGTGTTTTCGGCCAAGAAGTGACTGGCTTCATTTGTAGGCGCATCATCCTACTCTCTCTCTCTCTCTCTGTTTTGAGTTTGGGTGTTTGTGAAACGATGGGCATGTGTGTAAAAAAAAAAAAGTTTTCCTTTCAGTTTTGTTCTCGTGAACTTTTTGAACTGTATGAATTTTTTTTTCTCCCAGAACTTATGTGGGCTACTTCTCCAGAGACCGCATTGTATGTAATTAAAGCAAAGAAAGATGACCCTCTTCCCACGATCTCCTCCAGTACCCACCAACCCTCCCTTCTCCCATTTTGTAGGTAAACTGAAAGAAATGTAGTGGAGGATTTTTGCTAATACCAGAATTAAGTGAGTCTTTAGATAGGCGGGTGAAGATCTCCATTTTGCGATGAGAGAGTAAGGTGACCGCACTTTACGGTCAGGCAGTCTCTCTCTTTTTGGAGCTGGCAGGAAGTAATAATATTTAATAAAACCAACAGAGTTAGCCAGAGTTAGAGACCGTGGGATCCCTCTTAGAACTAATTATCTTCCATACAGGATGCTCCACGGCCAAGGACGTAGCCAAGGGGTGAGGGGGTGAAAGAGTTGCTGCCCCCATTAGATATTTGGAGGCACTAAGAGACCTAATCATACTTATGAGGCTCTGTCGCCAGTTCAGTTTCATTGCGTGCTGATGAGGCCCTCTGCTTCACTTCACGCTGGGTGGTATTCCGGTCGAACAAAGAGGATATCTAGCACCTTTTCCTTACCAGTTTATATCTGCCTGTGTCACGCTGATATTATCTTGTATGTTAGTGATGCAAACTCTGTCGATATTAATAAGATAAAAATAGCGTGCAAGAGAATAGGAAGATGTAGTAGACATAATAAATCACTAAAGAAGAGGTGCAAGAGAACCCCTGAAGTCGATGAGAATACGGATCTAAGAAATAAAGACTTATGAGCCACTTTGAGGTAGTAGCTTCATACTGTGGGAGATCTTGAGAATAACTGTAGGAAGCCCCCATATAATAAAGGCCTCTCTTTCATATCGCTGCCCCCTGCCATAGTAAATCCTGGCTACGTCCTGTCCACGGCACTTGAGATTTTATTTATATAGGGAAGAACTTAATACCTTGTACTATGAAAGGTAATAATTCCTTGCATTGTCGACTTGTTATTTTTTTTCGTAACGGAGGAATTTTTAGGTAAATCTTTATCAGTTAAGGGCCAAGCTTAGTAGGGCGGCAGGTCTCTAAGGACATTTGCGGACCAACCCAACCTTAAGTCAGCCTTGCTCACTCTTGCCATGTCGTTCCACTGTTTCATACTTCCTTCCATGTGAGTTGTTGCTTGATCCAAAACAAGAATTATTTCAGGGCCAAAGCGAAAACCAATTGCAGTTCCTCTTCCCTTGTGAATTGCTCCTTGAGATTTTGGTCTACTGTTTCGCCTCTTCTGTGTGAGCTGTGTCATATGCGAAGCAAACTTTTGTCGTAGAAAACTCATGCACTGCAACTATTCCATACTGTATATAACTTTATTTCCTATTCGAAGCAAAATCATAATCCATATTTGAATCAGATCTTAATCATGAAACCGTTCAAATATTCATTTAATGCAGGCAGAATAAACTTTTTTTTTTTTACCCGATGACAAGCTCATTTAAGTCTTAAACCAAGTATTAAATCTCAGATTTGATTTATCTTGGCCAGATTTAAACCAGAATTAAAGGCACCTAAAAAAATCCAGCTTTGTCATTACAATTTCTGTTTTGTCAGTACAGTAGTGAATCACTGAGTTCCTATTTCATAACAAAAGAGCATAACTGGCATTTTTCCCTATTACATCACAGATTTAATGGATTGATAATTGGCACAAGAGTGTGACGTCCCCTAAAAGAAATACTTGTCTCTTATAAAACCAGCTCCTCGACTGAGCACTAGATTAAGGAACATTAATATCCTTCAGACCATCGCGCTGTGCCAGTCTTTCTCAAAAACAGAAAAAAAAAATCTTATCACGAGACCTGCCGCCCTGAGGTCATTGGTGTAGGGGACTGATGACCTGACAACTCGGGTCAACGAAGGTCAGGTGCAGGGAAGCTCATTTTTGGCAATGACTGTCAGCTTTTTCAGTCTCATTTAGAAGCCTTGGAAGAGAGAAGGTTTCGTGCTAAGAATGAGAGTTGTCCAGAAACTGGGATTATTATTTTTTCATACTTGCTACAGACGGGGAAATTAATATGTAAAAGTCATACTGTCTTACCCTCGTTGCTTAATGTGGCAAAGAACAAGTGATAATGAATCTACCCACCCCGTCTAATAATGAGAGAGAGGATGGTGATTATGAATAATGAAAATAATCAAACAGTGACAAAAATCTTTTTCTTATTTTACTCTACTAAAGAGAGGACAAAATGGTGCATACTTTTACTTCTGTTAAATTTTTGCGAATTCTCCTAACTGCATTTTAAAAAATTAGATGGTCTGTCACAGAAAAAATAATTTCTCTGCTAATATCAAAATATTAGTTCTTATTACTTAACACAACAACAACTACAGAAACAATAATAATAATAATAAAGGTCAGACCTAAAATGCAACCTGTTATTTTGGCTGAAGTCTGCATGCTTCCTGAAAAAAAGTACTGGTTTACGAATTAAGAGCAAGGTGATAATTTTATAATATTTCTTAGGCAAGTACTAAAAACAGTGATAGTTACAGTAACTGTCAACACCCCAAAGTAATGTAATACTTGTGCTCAAAGAAACAAGAGCTAAATATTAACAACTCAGTCCTTACATGAAGCTCATCTCTCACCGTGTGTGTGTGTCTCCAAATGCCAGGTTGCAACATGTCACGTACACGAGGGGGGATGGGGCTATGGATGCGATAAAACACACACACACACACACACACACACACACACACACACACACCTTCCCTAATATGAAGAGCTCCTAAAAAATGCCCAGGGGGAAGCTTTAAAAATTCAACCACGCAATCTCTCCTCTAAACCTCCCATCTTATCAATAGCCTCACAAGGTATGGAAAAGAAGAGGGGAGGGGGACGATAAAAAATTGAACCCCACACACTCTCATCAACACCTCCCCCTCTCATAAAGTCCCCTAAATATGTATAGAGGAAAAGAGGAGCTTAATAATTCGGCCACACACACTCGCCAATAAAAGAAACGCTAGATCCCCTCCCCCTGAAAAAAAAGAAAAAGTACACAAGGGAGGGAAAAAAGGGGACTCTCAAAAACCTCAGCCATATACATTTTCCCCAAATACCATCCCCCTTATCAAGAGTCCCCCCAAAAGGTGCCCCATCTCAGGACACTCTCTTTTTGACCTTTGATCTGTGAGAGCGCGTGCACCTGACCTGAGCTTTGACCCGCACCCGGAGGACAGTAACCTGAACGTCAAGCTGTTGTTTGATCGCTGCTGCCTGAGGGTCTATTATTTATTATCAGTCTTAGCCCCTGCAGTTACGATGACAGTCCTTTGTTTTTAATCCTTTGAACCCCTTCATTTCAGTGACCTTTTTGCTCATGCTGCAAACAGAGTATTTTATTTTATTTTAGACAGATTAGAGATCGGATTATGGACAGGCCTCGATCAGTGAAGGGGTTACCGAAGGCCATATCCTAACTCCTCTGGCTCTTAAAGTCTCTCCAAAGCTGAATCAAACTGTCCAGAGAAAGGAAGACTGACATATCTCATCGGATGGAAGGGGTTGTATGTGATGAAGTCTTTTAAGTGTTTTTCTTGTTATCTCCAGCGCAAAAGCGAACTCCCCATTTCAAGAGGCAGCGGGATGCAATGACTCCTCCACTGTTGAAAAGTCTCTCCTAAGCAAATCAAAATTGTCTGGAGATAGCGAGAATAAGCGTCCATTACTAAACTTGAGCCCCTGAATCCGGTGAGATATTTCAGTTGTATTCTATTCTTCCTTCAGACGATTTTGGTCAGACATGGAGAAGTGATACTTTGAACTGGAGGAATTAGATAAGGCCTTAATAATCCCTAACAGAACGAGAGATCTTTTTCAAGTTTACTAAAATCGCCAAAGAGTGGCAAGAACAAAGAGCAACACATCATTGTAGTGAAGAGGTTGAAGGGTTTTAATGCTTGCTGCTACCAGTGTTATTATCCAGCTTAACCCTGGGGACTTAATTTTATTCTTGCTAATACCGAGCAGTTGTATTCTGTTTTGAAAGGAAATTACAGAGTGAAGGGGTTAATGAAGGCTGCGTCCTGTTCCTCCCTTTTGGCAAGTTTATTCTTAAGTAAAATCGTATGAAGGTGTCAAGAGTGAAATAAAGAACATGTCACCAGATACAAGCGATTAGGCGAGAAGTCTGTCGGTGAAGGGTTTAGGATCGTAATCTGTGACTTTGGAGATTTCTTAACACTTCTTCCTTAGCGATTAATTCTGCCTATTGCACCTTAATATCCTCTTGCATATCACTGATACAAACTACGTAGATATTAAGATTATGTAAGTAACATTTGAAAGAATATTGAGATATAGTAGGCAAGATAATTGATTAGGAAGAGGTGCAAAGAGGTCTAGTTTGCCATCTAGAACGATGTTTTAAATAGCAAACTCCTGTATATCTCCCACTACTAGAGGTTTTCTTTCCCCGAGCTGGATAATATCGTTTGGGGATGGCGATAGTAAAAAACTGTCATCGTAGAGAAGGGTCTAAGATCATGCTGAGCGACAGGAGGATGGACAGGGGGCCGCCATGACCATATTTCTAGCCTGAGGTGTCTTGAATGTTTTTATAAATCCATTCATTGAGAAATTATATGGATGATGTCAAAATTGTTTGGTGAGGGAATTTTAAAAAATCCTGATGCGATAAGATGTTGAGAATGCCAGATATGAAAAGAAAAAACTCAGAACTCAAAGTGTAAAGAATGCCATTTTAAAGTCAATAATTCCCAGTGCAAAGATTATTTGAAATGCCAGATATATGACATTATATATATATATATTTTTTTCAATTCGCATAATGTATGGACCGTTATATAAAAAAAATCCCATAGCATACATTATTTGGAGTGCTTGGTATATATTGTATATGTGAAACAGATATACACGCTCACTTTCTTTCCAGAATTTATGATTAACATTATTTGCGTGAAATGTTTTTTATGAAACTTCAAAATTTTATCACATAAATTTTTATTTTTTTAATATATACAGTATAACGTCAGAAGTGTTTTTAATGTAGTTAATATTTGGAATGTTACATGTTAACTCAAAATTTACAGTGAACGAAGTATTTTGAAGGCTACAGACAACTGAAGAATTCTTAGATAAACAGTCTAAAGCACCATAGATAAAGCCATCAGTTTTTCAGCGTGTAAAGTACATGAAACAGAAAGGCATGATATTCTTCAGTGTATTCACTTATGTTACAAAAAAAAAAAAAAGACCCAGTGGGAAATGTAATCAGCACTTGTTACAAATTCGCCATTCGAACATCACCAGCATTTAATAATCCCTTCAGGACAAAGGTGTCTCCTAAACGGATAGAAAGATCAGACATCAGCTGTATCAGAAAAAGACTGTAGAGGTTAGATGCAGCCTTGATTTACTCCTAAAATACGAGAAGAGCGATTTTCTGTGCTGACTGAAATAGTCTTACGTTGGCTAGATTGTAATAGAAAATACTTTCATGGGCCTGAATGAGCTATAGTGATGATATGATAGCCTATGGATGCTTTCAAAACCCAATCTGCTGTTTTAATCATCTTACCACCAGACGATTAGATTCAGCTCAGTGAAGACTTCAAGAACTAGAGGGGTTAGATAAAGCTTTCATTAGCCCTTCCATTGCGAGAGGCCTTTCCTGAGCTGAACCAAATCCCCTGGTGATTGCAAGAATGATGGTTTCTCACTGGCTGTCCCCTAGTAACTCCTCCTGCCCTCAGTTATCAAAAGAGTTGTTTAACCAGGCCGGCATCCACGGGAGTAGGTCACACAGTAAACATATGTGTTGCTTTATTCACCACAGCGATGCAATAACCTATAAAAAAAATACGCATAGAAAAAATGAGCCCGGAGATTGTTTTCCTTTGGCGGGGGGCTTGAGGTGACCAAAACGAAAAATAAAGACAACCATGGAATATGAAGACAAAAGTGAAAGATAAACAGTGTACAGTTCTGTCATGCTGATATTTTATACGAGATAAAATTTCCTGCTGCTTCAGACGTCTGTGTCTTTGAATCAGATAATCTTTTGAAACTCGTAAAAATTTTCGTCTCTGTTTTTCCCACTTTTGTTGCCAAGAGTCTCCCGCCGCAAGGACTAATTTTTGGGTTGTTTTGATTGGTCTTGATCCCAGGCGGTGCTCCATAGCCATTTCTTCGTCTTTAACAAAACAATACCTTCTTGTCCGAGATGGGTGGATTGGAAGACAATTTAAGGAGGGTGGACCTGATAGCACTGTTATATTTTTCCTATCACCGCACCCCTGAATGGACTGGGAATCAAACCTCACCACTCTGATTAGAATAAGTTCATATCAAAATGTTCTTGGTCTCATTTTTAAACATTTTTCGCTAACCTAATAAGAAGATGAAAGTGCCTGGCGGAGTGACGATTGTGGCGATTTTTCTTTCCTTTTTTTTTTTTTCCCCTAAGGAAGGCTTGGTCCACTCTCTCTCCCACACCCATCTCGGCAAGTCCCATGCTTCTCTTGTTTGTCGATGATGTCTCGGTATCTGGGTGTTCCAAGAAATATATTTTTAAAAGATTTTTGAATTCCCCTGTTGCACTCTGGATATATATATATATGTGCATTTCCCCAACAATTGCCACGAACAAACCAATTAGTAGGTATTAACACTGCTCTCCCATATGCTGCAAGGGAACTGCTTACCAAGGTGCTCTCACAAACACACAGTTCCTCAGTATTCTGGCATTTTGTTACCATGTGCGAAATGATGTAATTATTAACAAATGATAAGAGCTCTCGTCTTCCAAGCACATGATAGCTTCCACGCATTGCTCTCAGACGACACCATAATAGATTCATTTAACCCTCTAAATCCGGTGACTTTTTTTTCCCATTTCATTCTTACTACAGCCAGACGATTTTCATTCATCTGGTGATTGTTAACCCTTTCACTGCGAGAGGTTTTGCCAAATGTTCAGTAAAATCGTCTGAACGTAGTAAGAATAAAGGAGAGAATCCGTCATAGGAATGAAGGGGTTAAGATTCGTATTCTGGTCAGCATAGGAGGGTTAGTAGCACCTCCACCTTCCCTGTTTATTATTATTATTGAGAAAATAACATAGATGAGAATATTGATGTACATTGTGAAAAAAAATCGGTAAGGTAGACATCAAAGACGAGCTTGTTAGGGTGTGTTGTGCAAAATAAATCGCTAAGGAAGAGGTGCTAACAAGGCCTCCTGAGCCAGACAGAACACGGCCTTCAGTCACTTCGTTTTACCCATGACCATCACTAGGGACACGCTGGAGATGTGGTCCCAACTCATGTTTATATTGTAGACAGCTGAATCATAACTACTTCATAGGGAGAACATAACTTCTTCATAGGGAGGCATAAGAAATAGATCATCACACTTCTTCTTTATGTGAGGTTTGCCAAAGCTGTAAAATCCTGCACTGGGCCTCATTGTGATATTTCAGGGCAGTGTTAAATCTATATATATACAGTATTCATTTGTAGGCACCCAGTATTTCCTGATAACATTTGGTCCATAAACGATTCGTAGATCCTGGTTTCTCTCGGGCTGTTGAAAATTATATATATTCCCTTATGTTGTGTTCTGTTCTAAAAGAGAAAAGTCTCATTGTTGATTAATAGATGAACATGTGGCTGTCTCATCTTTCCAAACAAAGCAAAGCACAAAAATTATACTACCTAATCTTTACACTTAAAAAGAGTCAAATTCCACAGCTTTTAATGCAGACTGTTACAGTAATTATTTCCTTATCCAGTAATATAAATTCTTCGTACGTATTATTCTTGACCGCGGACTCCCAGATTGATTATCACACTCTAATTCAACCACAAAGAATGCACCCTGATTTTACAACTTTCTTCCGTAGACCTACTTATTGCGGACTCCCAAGCTGATCATTTTTCCATTTTTGTCTGCGGACGTGAGAGTGGAACACCCAGGTATCGACACCAGCATGGCTTCGTAGCTACACTTTCAGGTAACTGTGGTCTTCTTATCCCTGTGTAACGGTTTCTTCCATACGACGCCTTCTCCTCATGAAAATTTATTTGTATTGTGAGGACACAATTATAACGTTACTGTGACTTGTGGGTTTTATTCTCCTTGCCAGGTAGATAATAGTTCGTCTCATCCAGAGGACGTGTTGTTTTTATTCCTGTTGCTACCAGAGGATCAGAGGTATATTTGGATTAAATCACTCAAATAATGAGGTGGGTTAAGGAATGATGTTACCAGCGTTTATAGACTCCTGAACTGAATGAAACTGGACACAGCGAGAATGAAATAAAGTTCAAGTGGTAAAGGAACTGACGTATCTGGAAACGCACTTTAAGGTCTGTTTAATTATAAGACTTTATTAACAAACACACTTCCCTTGGTTTAACAGGAAGTGTAAAAACCACCTTCCACTTTGGCGTCCACATCCACTCTGGCTATAGGGATGGAATGTTTCATGATGTGTTTTGTGTTAATATGAAGCACACAATAAGACAGTACGGGAAAGAAGTATATTCTCCTACCTCCGAGGAGGTATGAGATTTAAGAAAGACAGGACAGAATGCCAGCAGGGTCTTGTCAGCTAACTCCTGCACGTGATAGCACCACTAAACAGACAAGGCGCCGTGTGACAGCCTTTTTACGCTCATTGCTGAAAATTACTTACTTTATCATCATCATCATCATTATCATCCTTTTTCCCGGCTAAATATGGCATGAGATAGGACAAAGACAATGAAAAGAAAAGCTCGAGAGTGGGAGAATTATAATCAGCATTACTAGTGAAATGGACTACATAATCACTCATCATTCCAGTCCCCGTCATCCTGGCTCCACCTTACAAGCCAAATCCTATTAACTGACCTACATAGAAATAATTTAGGATAAGGTCATGGTGGAAAAACTTTTGAGGGCGGGATTTAACCCGTCGAGGTGTACGGGCCCGATGCTAGGCTACTGAGGCCCAGTGAAGTCAGTACATGCTTTAAAAAAATAAAAAAAAAATCAGTCACTTTTTGGAGATGGGAGTTTGGAATCTATGCAAAGCCGTCACTCCTGTTTAAGTGTTCTAATCACCGGAGCACCGGTGTCGTATGCACAGAGTGAATTGTACAGGAAGTTACCGTTCCCTTCTCTATTTAGCCTAAATTAACCTAACCTAACCAAACCTAAAGCAACCTTAACGTAATCTAACCTTATCCTAGATCAATTGTTTTTGTTTTTTCTTGGAAGGAGCAGTATGCGGGCCCATGGCCTTTGGTTCCTTCTTCCTTGCATTAAAAAAAAAAAAAAAAAACTAAACTAAACTAATCTTATTTCACGAAATGACTGATTTCACAATCTGCCTGTAACATATATATATGCAGTATATATTTATTTATAAATATTTATATATCGACCTATAGCTACTTATACGTCGATAAGACATCCAAGTATCTTCCGGACACATGTATTTCATAAAATGTTGCTAAATGGCACAATACTTCAGATAACATGCGGATACTTTCAGTATGGCAGCTAAAAGGGGACTCGGTGCATGCACACTGAACTGAACGGTAATTTCCAGCATAAGTCACTCCGTGCATACGACACCGGGCGATAGAACGCTTCTATAAAATGGCAGATGTAAATGCTGGCTTTTCCCCCCCCCCCCCCGAACATTTTGTTTTGTCTTATTTCACTCTGTGTTATTGTTAGCTAAAGGGAGGCTCATTAGCACCTCTTGTACCCCTCTGGCTAACTTGTATAAAGATAATAATAATAATAATAATAATAATAATTATAACAATTATAATAATTGCAATAATAATAATAATAATAATAATGATAAATATTATTATTATTATTATTATTATTATTATTATTATTATTATTATGTGATTCGTGAAAGATGCGAAGTGAGGAAGTCAGTGGACACCAGAATCGAGGAGTGTGCTGAGATGGTACGGTCATGTGGAGAGAATGGATAACAACAGAGTGATGAAACAGGTATATCTGAGCGAGTCTGAGGAAGGGAGGAGGTGAGGCAGGCCAAGAAGAAGGTGGAGAGATATGGTGAATAAGTGTGTGAGGAAGAGATGTATGGAAGGTGGTGAGGCTAAGGGATTGACAAGAGATCGAGCTGGCTGGATGAATTATGAATTTTGTCCGGAGAAGCGTATGACCAAGGGTTTGGCACCCCTTTTTAACGTGACAGCGTTCGGACTGACTCGATCGGATAGGTATATGTGAAGCTACAGTACGTGGTGCAAACCTTTTGGCTTATCAGATGGAGCCAGGATTCCGTGGGCTTGAATAATGAGTGAATGGAAGCTTGGCCCATTGAATTAGGCAAACTTTGGCTGTCTGAACGCTACTATTCCTCACCGTGTCTTAGGGTGGGAAAGGAGGTCTGGATGATGTTGATGATGATGATTATTATTATTATAACAACAACAACAACAACAACAATAGTAATAATCATAATAACAATAATAATAATAATAATAATAATAATAAAAATAATAATAATCGTAACAAGCAGTTACCTCATGTGAGATCATTAATGCTTACAGAGTCTCCCAAACACAAGAGAAGACGACTCTTTAGACTGATGATGATGATGATGGGTCAGAACATATAGCCCTTCACTCAGACGACGCTTTCCTGCTCTGTTCTTGTTACCTCACGACGAGTTTATTCATCTTAGGCAGGACCTTTATAGATGGAAGTGTTACTGAAGGCTGACTCTAAGCCAGCAAATTCGAAAGGTCAGTCATAAAGCAGAATTAGAGCCAGAAAAGACCAAGAATAAACTAGAAAACAACGTTATCGGAATGAAGGCTTTAAACCGAACTAATTATCTCGTATTAGGCGGATTCCAATTTTATCTGCAGGGAGAACTATGCCATCTTTAACATGGTCTAAAAATGTCTTCCTTTCATCTTGAATAGTAAACTGTAACAAGAGATTAACACTAGGATATGATGCTAGTCATGCAGAAGTGCTGTGGAAATAATGTAAAGCCATAGTATTGTTTTATTCTGCCACTGTGCTCTGCAAAAGAAGCTGCAAAGGGACAAAATCTAGGGCAGGTTAAGAAAAAAATTACTATGGGCACATGGGGAGTTTCTGTTGTCTCCTTTCCTTGCCCTTTCATCAAACACTGTCTGTAGTTCCATTTTCCTCTCGTAACTAATTTTTTTTTTTAATCAGAAAAAAACAGAGGCATGAGAAGATGGCTGGTTATCTTTGTTTTTCCTTTAAAAAAAAAAAGGCGGGGAAGTAATCGTAAGATTGTGTGAATGCGCGCCCTGATTTCCTGCGCATCTCAAACACTAGATTTTTACGTACACACACACACACACGCACACACACACACACAAGGATTTAGAGTGCCTTGACCTCACACTGTCGTGAATTGTTCAAATGGATTAATCATACCAGTATTCTAAAACTGCGACTACGGTAAGCAGAAAACAGTTTCGACCCAACCTGGACCCTCTTCAGGTCATCGGGTCTTACCTCGAGTGGCATTGGAGATTTGTAGCATCCCTTCCTTAGCTATATTCCACACAGTATACATCAGTATTCTCTTGTTTGTTAGTGATGCAATACTATAACGATATTAACAATATACAGGGGGATGTTAAAGTGTAACAGGCAAAATAAATCGGTAAGGAAGAGATACTACGAAGCCTTCTATGCAACCTAGACAACAGTTCTAACTCTTCCTTCCGGAAGGTGTATTCTAAGATGAGTAACTAGGAGTCGCAGTGCTGCGTTTGAGTTTGCATCTCCAAGGCCTCGTGTAAGGGTGCCTCTATGGGCTCTATGCGACGCCGAGGCCTTCTGGTGGCGGACTGGCGAAGCTCTGGCAGGGAAGACCTTGTGAAAGATTGAGAAGGAAGTGAAGATTGGTCCGTGCTTCGTTGTCTGGTCCTTCTGTGTTCATTTGATCTGGTTGACCTGTTTTGTTCTCCCTCGCTCCTCCGTCTGGATCCGTAGTTTTGTGTCCCTCCTGTCTCCTCGTTTGTAATTCTCTGTCTTGCTTCTCCTGTCTCGTCTTTTCCTTCTATCCCTTGCAATCCGTACTCTCTCTCCATCCTGTGTTCCTCTTGCTCATTCGTCGATCTAAATCCGTCGCTTGCTGTTGTTTCTCTCTCATTGCTTCTTCCCTCAGTCTCGTCCTCTCTCGCCGTGGTATGACTTTCTTCTTGGGCTGGATAAAACGACAGCTCGGTTTGCTGGTGGCAGTCGTTCCTTCCCGTCGCTCCAAACACGTACTCTCTGTGTCGTCTTTGCCTTCTGGTCCACCTAACATCGTCACCTGTTGTCGATCCTCTACCATCCCCATCATCGTCGTCTTCCTTCTGCTGCTGCAAGTAGACGTACAAAGAGAAGAAACTGTTGCTGTTACTGTCGTCAGGATGTTACTGAGAGATGGAAGACGACAAAATTGAAATTAGTCACTCTTAGATATGACAGAAGGAGATGGAATAGGTTACTAATATCACAATTAAGTGGTGGAAATGGATATAAACAGGTCGTATTCTTACTCAAGCAGATTTATTTAAATTCTTTTGGCCCCACGCCCATCTGAACATGAACCCGGTGAACCGAATGCTGATCCTGGCACTCTGATCTCCTCATTTTGAGGGATATGGAGTGGCAGCCTAAAGGTGGAGTGAGGAGATGCAGACAGGGGACAAGATGGGGAAATGCAGCGAGCAGATTTGCTGGGAATGAGTGGAACAGGCTAACAGCATATGTTTGACTGGAGGACGATAGGAGAGGCCTTCTCCCTGTAGCTGACTGCCCCAGGCTGCTGGTAACAGGGATAATGACGATGATATCATATGCAGACCAGATTATACTGTTAGTCTGTTAGTCTAGTAGCAGTACCACATTACAGGCACGTCTAGACGTGAATCCAGTGGAATGTGGACTGAAGCTGTCATACTCCTGCAGTCCACCATTCTCCTTCCGGGGGACAGAAAGGAAACTAAGGGACTATTGCATAACTGGAGAACGGAGTTGCTACTTCGGTGCCACTGCATGAAGGTGTCCCTCACAGACATCTATCGTAGGTCTAACGGAGCCGTTCAGACATTCATAATATTCAGTTTAATACTGTGAGAGACGGAAGAAAGCAATGTCGCTATACTTCGTTAACACAAGTTTCCTCAAACTTCAACAATGCCTTTTCTCGATCGCAGGTCTATGAAATTCTTTATTAGGCAGTCAGATGAAGAGTCCCGTTCAGTTATGTCAGAATGAGAGAAACTTTATTAATACTTCTTTTAAAATAACTTCGTAAGAACTAGAGAAAGCAGAGCACAAACATTCCATAAACAGCACTTGTACGAAATGCAACAGAATGACAAATGAAAGGTAATACGACCTCGAAAAAAATGAAAACGCTAGTTCCAGACTATGTATCTATCTGTATATATCTATATCTGTATCTATATCAATCTGTCTATCTATATATATCTATATTGAGCCGTGACTGGGTTAGAGCTCTCCGCTCTGGCCGAACGGTAGGAAGTTCGAGTTCACCCAAGGGTCAATGGTAGACACCAGGAAGGGCATCCTTTCGTAAAGTGCTGCAAGCTCCAAATCTTCGTTCTCTACCCAGGAGCAACGCTTTAGCCCTTATCGAAAAAAGGGGACACGGCGTAAAGCTCACTCTTTCGTCATCAGCCGTTGAGGTCCACTGCATGACTGGCCTATACAGAAGCAAGGCCGATACAGCCATGTATCTCTACCCTGTGGCTCAGGCTGTCTGGTAGAGACCGTATGTAGGGTGAGAAGTGCTTGTGAGTGTAATTTTTGTGTTGTAGTGGCTTTGGATGTGTGTGTGTAGTCTGTGAACAAAATATACTCGGCCCACCTTAAGCCGGTTGGGTGCAAGCATACTAGTATGCGACACTGGTTCAACCACAGCACCCCTTGTGTCCGCCAAAGTGGTCAGTGGCTTGGTGAACGCTTCCCAAAGTTTTTATAACTTTGGCGGGAGGCGAAACCGCGCCCACCAGCGTGCGAGACGCACACTCTGTCACTGTACCACAGAGGCTATATATATATATATATATATATATATATATATA
>JAGKTI010003478.1:0-13169 GCA_018397915.1 Birgus latro
AAACTCTTCTATTCCCTCCTCGTTGGCGTCCACAGCTTCACCATGGGCCTTACGATTGGTAAGTCCGTGCCGTAACTTGAATACGAAGAGCTAAGCTTCAGATGCCTTGAAGGCTGGGGTGTCGTGAAGCCATGCGAACTTCTCGGCAGCAGCTTTCAGCTCCGTTCCACGTACCAGCACACCAGCAGCACGTTGTTGTCGATACCAGATGAGCGTGGACCGGTCATTGTCTGCATACTTAGGAGTAAACATCATCTTCCTCTCCACGTTTCGTTTGGTTTTCGAAGCAAAATCAGCCGTGTACTGGTTTAGTTTGTCTCGGGACCTCTTGATATCAAACAAAGTAGAGCGAGGGAGGTTGAATTCACGTAGGATCCGTGATGTCGGCCACCCGGCGTCCACCTTCTCCAATATCTACTGCTTCTTCTCCAGAGTCAAAACCACTTTCTTCCACTTCTCAAGCGGCGGGGCCATCATCACACACACGATGAAGGAGCAGAGCAGCAGCAAGCCCTGCAGGAGGTAGGGAATCACCACAAAACCAAGCACTTCAGGAGCCACGTTGAGGGTGAGTTCACGAACCGGCAGCTGAGCAGGAAATGAGACCAGAAAGGGACGGGAGGCGCGAAAACACAGCTGGTCGGTGCGCACGGGAAATTCAAATTGACACGGTGAAAAAAAATGGATTTTTTGCGGATTTTTTCGAATTTGGGGGCATTTTGGTGTTCGGTCAGCCTACGATGTCCAGACAGTGATGTAACCGGATAGTGGTCGTCCGGATAGTAGAGAGATTACTGTATTGTAATGGGTTGTTAAACTATCTATCTATCTATTGCCAGACGCCTCAATCCCGCACGGGGTGGCCACAAACAAATTGCCTCCACGTCACTCTGTCCCCCGCCATTTCACCACCCCGCATCCAACTCACACCCCGCATCCAACTCACACCCCCCTCTCTCATGTACCTCTCCACTCCATCCCTCCATCTCATCCTCGGCCTCCCCCTCCCTCTCGCCCCCTCCACCTCACTCACATGCACTCTCCTCGTCAGTCTTTCACTTTCCATCCTCTCCACATGCCCAAACCACGTCAGTCTTTCACTTTCCATCCTCTCCACATGCCCAAACCATCTTAATGTGTTTCTCCTAACACTTCATATCACGTCCACAACCACACCACAACGCTCCTTCACTTCCTCATTTGTTAGTCTCTCTCTCTCCATGTGACTCCACATGCTCCTCTCAAATAACTCATTTCCACTGCTCTCACTCTTGACTTCTGTCCTTCCAACAGGGTCCAAGCTTCACTTCCATATATTAGAGTTGGTATCACAATACTGTTATGTAACGACTTTTTCACTTCCATCTCACCTCCCCGTTTCTTATCACTGCTTTCAACGAACCAGCAACCTTCCTTCCCTGCTGCACCCTTTCAAGCACTTCACCCTCCAGACTTCCATCCTTACTCATCACACTACCCAAGTACTTAAATGCACTCACATGCTCCATATCCTCCCCATCCAATCTCGCTGTACATTCGCTAGTTTCACTTCGCTCGAAGACCATCACTTTACTCTTCCCTACATTCACCTTTAAACACTGAGGGTTATTAAGGAGTTAATGGAATACATTATTGTTTGGATCAGTACTCTTGCTGTTACACATACAGTCAGACCCCTACTTATGAAGGATCGACTTATGAAAAATCTGCAGATACGAAAAAAATTTGTGTGTGTTGAGGGGTTGTCAGTCATAGCATGGAAGGATGGGGTCAGGTGAAGACACTAACAAGGAGATGAGGTGATAATTGCAGTTCAGGGAAGGGTAGGGGAGGAGTGGAGAGAGTAGGCCAGCATGCTCTCCGATACAAGTTTCTCTAACTGTCAACACCAAACTACATACACAGTACACACTACACTTCCTTTTCAAAATTTGAAAGATAAAATGGCATCTAAACATCTAGCCTCAGAGTCCCTGGGAGGGGGGGGGTCCATAAATGCCCCCATCATCCGCCCCTCTCCCAGTAATGACTCGATGAGCTGCCTGAAACCATTGTCTGACTCACTTCTTCATTTCTGCAACATTTGCAGCCTTTCCTCTAGCTTTCACTCTGTTGAGCACCACCTCACTTCCTCTAAACCTCACCTTCTCTTCCTAACTGAAACTCAGCTGTCTGAGGCAACTGATAGCAAACCCTTTTCTGTATCCTCCTACTTTCCTTATACTCATTTCAAAGCCAAAGGTGGCTGTAGTGTATATGTACGCAACGACTTATCTTGCTCTCGTGTTCCTGAACTTGACTCTTCTGAATTCTCTACTCTCTGGCTTCAGCTTTCCTGTTATTCTTGACTAAATGTATATGCACTGTTTACTTATCCCCTGACTCTGCTGACTTTGAAAAATTCTTCTACTATCTTACTTCTACAATGGAACACATTCTACCCACTTCTTCTTTCTCTGAAATCTCCATTCTAGGAGATTTCAGTGTTCACCACCACCTTTGGCTCTCCTCTCCTTTTGCTGATCCACCTGGTGAACAAGCCTACATCTTTTCTGTCCTTAATGACCTAGAGCAGCTTGTACAGCATCCTACCCATATCCCTGACTGCCTTGGAGAGAGATTCAACATTCTTGACCTCTTCCTTACAACTTATCTTTTGCTTACACCGTTAATCTTTCTTCTCCGTTGGGCTCCTCCAATCACAACCTTATTACGTGTACCTTAACCTGTCCTATCGTTCCTGTACGGCCTGTGGACCCTCCAAAGAAACATCGACTGTGGCACTTTGGTGCTGCGGATTGGGAGCCCCTCTGGCAGTACTTCTTTGATTTTCCCTGGAATGATTATTGCTTCCATGGCCGGGAGCCATCTGAGTGTGCCTTGCGCATTATGGAGGTTATTCTCTCGGGCACGGAAGCATACATTCTCTTATATCCTTTGACTGATGCAAGAAAACCTTGGTTTAATCATGCTTGTTCTAATGCTGTCCGCAACAAGGAGAGGGCCTATAAAAGGTACCAGAGTCAACCCACCCCTGAATCACATCTTTTTTATGTTTTTACCCGGAATCGTGCTAAGTCTGTTCTTCGCTCTGCTAAAAATAATTTCATCCGTGCTAATTACTCTCAACTCTCCAACTCGAATACATCTCGCTCCTTCTGGCACCTTGCCAAAAATCTTTCTATCAACTTTACCTCATCATCCTTCCCTCCTCTTTTCTGCTCTGATGGCTCGGCAGCTATTTCTTCTACTGATAATGCAGATCTCTTTTCAGCCTTTCTCCTCCAATTCCATCTTCGACAATTCCGGTGCTGTTCCTCCATCACTTCCCCCCTCTGACATCCTCGTGGCTGACATTAAAATTTCTTTAGCGGATGCTTTTTTGCCATCACTGGCCTTAGTACAGTGGATCCCTGGTAAATGAAAACCCAATAAACGAAAATTCAATGTTACGAAAGCAGTGAATATAGGACAAATTCCACTATACAAAAGGTATCTGTCTCGATAATACGAAAAGCGACATGAAAGGAAATAAAAAAAATTGAAAATGGGTGCTCTGCACCGTGCCCGCTTGCGGTGAGGCTGTCACAACAATCTGTGTCTATTGCCAGATGCCATAATCCCATAAGGGGTGGCCATTTGACTTTGAGTTACAGTATTTGTTTTACAGGGAGGGGCACTAACCCTCCACCAACCCACTTGTTGACATGTAGGGAGCACGTATGGTTCAGTTGTATGGTTACCACCCAGCATTGTAAATGGTTTCTTGGCTTACAGGAAACCATTTGGCTTGTCACTTAATGTAAAGCCATCTGTCAAGGAAAGAAAAGCAATATGAAGTGACAGGAAAGATGAGAGAAATAGGAAGAGAGGAGGGCAGGCACAGAAATTTAATGATAAAGGCTAAGGAAGAAGTAGGCAACACTACATCAAGTGAGTGGATGATGGTCGCCACCACCTACCACATCACAACAATAACAAGACAATTTGCCATCAGGACTTTTCAGCGTTAGGACGATTCCCCGTCATTTATTTACATATCAGTTAATTTAGCAAGTATATTAGTTTTCAAGTTATATGAGATATAAAGTTGATGACGGTTTATTCTTTTTATAATAAATGTAAAATATGGCATCAAATAGTTGGCATTAACGAAAAAATATATAAATACAGTATATTGAAACGTGAATCAGGTGACTTATGCTCTGCATACCATTGTCTAGGCAACTCACCTGTTACCAGTGACCTGGACAGTAAAGACATGTTGTGCCACAGTATGAAATTCAAGACCAGAGTGATTCCTCAATCGATGACAGTGTGGAGGACAAAGTTTACTTAGTGTTAGAGGAAGAAACAGTCAGAAATGATGATCAGGTAATGTCGCCAAAGAAGGTGTGGTATGTTGATGTGTTTGGTGAGTGAAACAATGCTTATATCGCCTATATTACTGTGTGAAAACCAATACTCTTGCGTACATGTACGCAACGATCTGTCTTGCTCTCATGTGCCTGAACTTGATTCTTCTAAATTCTCTACTCTCTGGCTTCGGCTTTCCTGTCATTCTCTGACTAAATATATCTGTGCTGTTTACTTATCTCCTAATTCTACTGACTATCAAAAATTCTTTGACTATCTTACTTTTACGATGGAATACATTCTATCCATTTCTCCTTTCTCTGAAATCTCCATTCTAGGAGATTTCAATGTTCACCACCACCTTTGGCTCTCCTCTCCTTTCACTGATCCACCTGGTGAACAAGCCTACATCTTTTCTATCCTTAATGACCTAGAGCAGCTTGTACAGCACCCTACCCGTATCCCTGACCGCCTTGGAGAGAGTTCCAACATACTTGACCTTTTCCTAACAACTAATCCTTCAGCTTACACGTTTAATCTTTTCTCTCCGTTGGGCTCCTCCGATCATAACCTTATTACCTTAACCTGTCTTATCGCTCCAGTACGGCCTGTGGACCCTCCAAAGAAACGCCGCCTGTGGCACTTTGGAGCTGCAAATTGGGAGGCCTTCAGGCAGTACTGCTTTTATTTCCCTTGGAATGATTATTGCTTCCATGGCTGGGAGCCATCTGAGTGTGCCTTGCGCATTACGGAGGTTATTCTCTCGGGAATAGAAGCTTACATTCCTTTCTCATATCCTCTGACTAATGCAAGAAAGCCTTGGTTTAATCACGCTTGTTCTAATACTGTCCGCAACAAGGAGAGGGCCTATAAAAGGTACCGGAACCGACCCTCCCCTGAATCGTATCTTTTTTATGCTGTATTTCTGCCCGGAATCGTGCTAAGTCTGTTGTTCACTCCGTTAAAAATAATTTCATCTGTGCTAAATGTTCTCAACTCTCCTACTCGAATTCTTCTTGGTCCTTCTGGCACCTTGCCAAAAACCTTTCTGACAACTCTACTTCATCATCCTTCCCTCCTCTTTTCTACTGTGTATTGTTGTGAGCAGCAGGTGGAAGGAGAATGTAAGAGAGTATGGATCAGTTGGGTCAAGGATTGTGTGGGTAAGAGTGAAAGTTGGACTACAAATGTGGGCAATTGTGTGCGTGTATGCGCCAACGCAAGATCGTGTAAGTAGAGTGAGAGAAGAGTTTTGGACAAATGGGGAAGCCTGCTTGGAAAAGTTTGAAAGGAATGAGAGAGTGTTTCTGATTGGAGATATGAATGGAAAAGTAGGGAATGAGAAGGTGGATGGAGTGGTTGGTGAGTGGGGTGTGCCTGCAGAGATGGATGAGAATGGCAGTGCTTTAGTGGACATTTGTGCTGGGAGGGGGTTGGTGGTAGCTAATACCCTCTTCAGGCACAAAATGATCCATAGGTATACATGGCGAGTGGTGAGAAGAGAGGATGGTGGAATGAATGAACGGAAGGCAATGATTGACTATGTGTGTGTGGATGAAAGGACAAGAAGATGTGTAACAGATGCAAGAGTATGTAGAGGTTGGGGGAGTGGACTTTCTGACCACCACTTGGTGATGGCCAGAATCAGAATCCAAACAAGATGGAGGAAGAGAAGAAGGGAAGGACAGGAGGAAGTATTTGTTACAAGGAGGGTAGAAAAGTTACAGGAGGATGGAATAAAGGCTGAATATAAAAGGGAAGAGGAGGCGCGATTGGGTAAATGTAGATTGGAGCAGATGGGGGACGTGGAAGGTGTGTGCAAGGTATTCACAGAAGAAATCTGTGCAGCATGTGAGGTGGTGTGTGGGGTGAAGAGAAGACAAAAGGGGGTTCAGGGAACAGCATGGTGGACTGAAGAGGTGAGAGAGGCTGTGGCACAAAAGAAGAAAGCATATAATGAGTGGATGGGGAACAGGGGCGACGAAGAAGCTGAGAGACGGACAAGAGAGTTATATGTAGTGAGGAGGAGAGAGGTGAAAAGATTAGTAAAAGAGAGTAAGAAGAGAGTGGATGAGGAATTTGGAAGGAATTTGAGTGTAAAGTGGAGAGAATGTAAGAAAATGTTCTGGAAGGAGGTAAAGACAACTAGACAGGGTGCCAACGAAGTCAGTGGGGGTGTGAAAGATAAAAATGGTAGATTACTGGTGGAGAAGGGAGAAAAAGTAAACAGATGGAGAGAACATTTTAATGAATTGTTGAACATAGAGAATGAAAGTAATGCAAGTATAAGTGGCTGGGGAATGGCAGGGAGAAGGAGGGTTGTGAGAAGAAAGGAAGAAATCACCAGGATGGAAGTGGTGGAATCAATGAAGAAAGTTAAAATGAGAAAAGCCCCAGGAATTGATGGAGTGTGTGGTGAAATGATGAAGCATGGGGGAGAGATAGTAATAGAATGGATGTGGAAGGTGTGCAGATTGGCTTGGGAGGAGGGTAGGGTCCCGTAGGATTGGAAGTCAGGTATAATTATTCCTCTGTACAAAGGAAAAGGGGGAAAAGCAGTGTGTGGTAATCATAGGGGCATTTGCCTTCTCAGTGTAATAGGAAAAGTATATGGTAGGATACTTATTGACAGAGTTAGTGAAATTACTGAGGAATTAGTTGGAGAAGAACAAGGAGGTTTTAGGAAGGGAAGAGGTTGTGTAGACCAGATACTCATTCTTAGATACTTAGTGGAAAAGTTTCTAGAGAAGGGCAAGAAGTTGTATGCAGCCTTCATGGATCTGGAGAAAGCATATGACAGGGTGGATAGACAAGGTTTGTGGAAGGTATTAAGAATATATGGAGTGGATGGGAAGTTGTTGAAGGCAGTGAAGAGTATCTATGAGGGTGCTAAGGCTGCAGTGCGTGTGGATGGCAAACTGAGTGAATCTTTCCATTTGAAGGTTGAATTGAAACAAGGATGTCATGTCTCCATGGTTGTTCAGTCTGTATATGGATGAGGTTATAAAAGAGATACAAGGTCGGGCAGTGGATGCTGGAGCGGCCCTAGTGTGAGAGGGCAGTGTTTGGAAACTCCCTGTACTCTTGTTTGCAGATGATACTGTGTTGTTGAGCGAAGACGAAGGGGAGCTCCAAGGCTTGGTAGATGAGTTTGGGAGAGTGTGTAAGAAACGGAATCTGAAGGTGAATGTAGGGAAGAGTAAAGTGATGGTCTTCGAGAGAAGTGAAGTCAGTGAATGTACAGTGAGATTGGATGGGAAGGATATGGAGAATGTGAGTACATTTAAGTACTTGTGCAGTGTGATGAGTAAAGATGGAAGTCTGGAGGGTGAAGTGCTCGAATGGGTGCAGCAGGGAAGGAAGGTTGCTGGTCCGTTAAATGCAGTGATAAGAAACAGGGAGGTGAGCATGGAAGTGAAAAAGTTGTTATATGACAGTATTGTGATACCAACTCTGACATATGGAAGTGAACCTTGGACCCTTTTGGAAGGACAGAAGTCAAGAGTGAGAGCAGTGGAAATGAGTTATTTGAGAGGAGCATGTGGAGTCACATGGAGAGACAGACTAACAAATGAGGAAGTGAAGGAGCGTTGTGGTGTGGTTGAGGACGTGATGGGAAGTGTTAGGAGAAGCACGTTAAGGTGGTTTGGGCATGTGGAGAGGATGGAGAGTGAAAGACTGATGAGGAGAGTGTATGTGAGTGAGGTGGAGGGGGCGAGAGGGAGGGGAAGGCCGAGGATGAGATGGAAGGATGGTGTGGAGAGGTATATGAGAGAGGGGGGTGTGAGTTGGGAGCATGGTAGTGAAATGGCAGGGGACAGAGTAACATGGAGGCGATTTGTTTGTGGCCACCCCATGCGGGATTGAGGCGTCTGGCAATAGATAGATAGATAGAAGAATTTTGTCCGGTAGCTCCTCGATTCAGGTAAAAGTGAATTCCGGTCTATTGAAGTCCGTTATTCCGAGGTTTCACACACAAGCACAAATATAAGAATGAGCGCTAAATGTACGTTTAACTTTCAGCAGAAAGACCTTACCAATTCATTTAATATTCCTCCAGCTTATTTTCTGTATTTTTCCCACTTTTTTTTTTTTTTAGGGACAACTCGCTAATACTGATGTCATTAATTATGAGTTCGGCATTTATGTGGTTCTACTATAGTAATAAAATATGCATACTTAAAGAATAAGGTGATGATAGTAGGAGAATAAATAATGAGATGAGGATTCCGATAAGTTGGTGATTTAAGACGAGAGTGACCAGCCTCACTCATCTCTGAGTGGCATTATGTGAGAAACAAACCCCAACCACCCCTTGGATATAAACCTCCATAGGCTTAGTCCAACTGGAGCACCTTAATTACCCACTAAACCACCGGTCATCATAATTTGGTTATATGGTTACTATGCTGGGTGGTAACCATATAATGAAATTAAGGCGCTTGTTGGTTTAGTGGGTAATTAAGGTGCTCCAATCAGATTGAGCCTCTGGAGGTTTATATCCAAGGGATTTGTTGCCCACATAATGCCACTCAGGGATGAGTGAGGCTGGTCACTCATCTTATATGCCCGGACCAACTTGCCTAGCCTCAGGCTCTTATGCTCCTCATGGTGCAACACAGTATTAGATGATGGATGAAAAAATAAAATTTCCTTAACAGAATTATGCTAGTGTTAACAGAAATTTTCTCTTAAATAGGGCAAATAAATACCAGAAAGAATGCTTCCACTTTTTCGGGCTTCCATTATATCAAGATCCTTTATATGCTGCTGTACTGAAAACTGGCTTTGAAAAAGTTTCAGGCAGTGGAAAGAATGTTTGGCTACATGTGTCAAGACAGATGGGGCCTACTTTGAGGGGGATTAGTGGCCTAGCTCAACAGGTTAGCTGTTTATTTTTTTAGAGCCTAAGGTTGGATACTTTCTGCACAGACCTCGTATATGCTGGACCTCCCAGTGGAAAGCTTCCATTAGCTGATTTACAACCATTAACTGCTCTCCCATCAATTGACAATACTATACCTTCTCTAGATGAAATGAGGAAGGCAGTGGATAGGTTGAAAAGTGGTAGAGCAGCTGGTGTTTGTAATATCCCAGCAGAACTGATCAAAGCTGGGGGTGAAGCCATGATCAGGGCATTACATGCAGTCTTAGAAGCCATGTAATGGGCTGTTATACTGGACAAGGGGTTTGGTCACCCTTGTGTGGAAAGGGAAAGAAGACCAGCATGACTGTAGTAACTGCCATGGTATTACAGTTTTCGGTGTACCAGGCAAGGTTCTTGCTCACATTCTCATGCTGCTTATTCAGGACCATTTGCTAAAGTTTCAGAGACCTGAGCAATCTTGATTCACAGCCAAGAAATCTATAGTTGACCACATCCCAGCTCTTTGAAGTCTCATGGAGTGCTGCCGTGAGTATCATCAAGGTCTGCTTGCTGCTTATGTGGATCTCAAGAGGGTGTTTTATTCAGTAAATTCGGAGGTACTATAGGAACTCCTACAAGTCCATGGGATTCCCACAGGGATAATCCAGCTGATTGCTGGCCTGTATTCAAGCTGTGTGGAGGAGGAACATCTGACTTCTTCCCAGTAAGTACTGTACTGGAGTAAGACAGGGATGTGTCCTTGCTCCAAAGCTTTTCAATGTGTGCTAGGATTGGGTACTTGTCAGAGCTGTGAGTCGAAGTTACAGTGGAGTATCAGTTGGCAGGTTCAGGGTTACTGACCCTGACTTTGCTGATGATGCAGTTATCCTAATGAAGTCACTGAAGTTACTACTGAGTGTCCTCGAGGACTTTCATGAGAATACGAAGCTGTTGGGATTAAAAACCTCTTGGACCAAGACCAAGGTCCAGGCATTTGGTGGCCTGTTGGATGAAGCAGTTCAGTCTGTCCAACCATGTGGTGAGAATGTGGAAGTCTTGGAAAAATTCACGTATATTGGTAGTGCGGTAAATAACAATGGTAGGTCAGACGATGAGATTTTTTGTTGTATCAGTCTGATTTATTGGGTTATGAATTCCTTCAGCTCAGGTGTTTGGCATTGCCATTATTTGTGTATGACAATAATTCACATATTCAGGGCACCGATACTTCCTGTCTTACTCCATGGCTGTAAGACATGAACACTAAACAGTGACTTGAAGCTGCAAATTAACTCCTTTGGCACTAAGTGCCTTTGCAGGATCACGGCATATTAATGGTACAACCAGGTACACAACGAGCAACTTCTCCATGAGACTGAGTCAAGGCGTATTACCCACATAATATGTCAGCACCAACTCCAGTTATATGATTATATGAGCTGACCCTGCCCACCAAGTGATCTCTGAAAGAGTTAACCAAGGGTGGACGTATCCAAGGGGAGGGCCATGGAACTCACGGCTGGAGCAGCTTGATCATTCATGTCGAGAGATACGTAAAGGGGGAAGAGTCGTTGCCTGGATGGTTGCATGAATGAACTGTCGTGGGTAGAGTTGGAGGGTGAGTGAGGCTATTCACCCCAAGGGATTTGCCCCCCACTGATGATGATGGTAATGATGAAAATGAGCTTGTAGTTTGGGTGATGGAGGTGGGGCAGTAGTTTAAAGCAAAACTTTGTTCAAGTAGAAGGACAAGAACATAGTAAGTATATGCCACTCTTGCACACACGATCAAAAAAGTATCATGCAGAAGGGGTACAATGATATTTGAAATGATCATTCATGGAAAATTATTTGATTATCATCTGAATATGCATCCAGTAACAATATCAACCATAAATTGCCACAAGAAACCTATCCATTACATACGTATGGAAGCATGTTTAACAACATGGGAGAAAAGTCATCAAACATTTCTAGAGTTCATCATCTGTGGCATCAAATTGTTTCAGGCCATATATGCACTGATACTTTTTTGATCGTGTGTATATCTGAAATCTCATGACACAGGCATATGTTGGGGTGACAAGAGAGAGAGTATGGAAGGTGTAGCCTGTATGTGTTGTGTATGATTATTGCTGAATATTGTAAGAATTTTTATGATGGCATATGCTCCACAGGTAGGATTGGATGATGCAGAGAAGGATAGATTTTGGGATGATTTAATACGTGTAGTAAGTGGTATGGGCGATGATGAGGTAGTGGTTCTGGGAGGGGATTTAAATGGTCATGTTGGTGAAGCAGCTCAAGTTTATGAAGAAGTCCATGGAGGATGTGCATATGGTGTGAGGAATGTGGAAGGGGAAAGAATACTCGAGTTTGGGGAGGCTATGGACATGATTGTGTGCAACACACATTTTAGAAAAAGAGTGAGTAGATTGATTACCTACGAGTCCGGGGAGAAATAGTAGTCAGATAGATTATTTTCTGGTCAGGAGGGTTGATAGGAGATTAGTGAGGGATGTTAAAGTTGTAGGAAGCAAGGAGTGTGTGCAGCAGCACAAACTGTTGATTTGTGACATGGTGCTTAAGGAACGAGTGATGAGAAGGAGGACATATGTACCTAGGAGGAAAATATGGATGCTGGGAAACCCTGGGGGTAGGGGGGTTTTCAAGAATTCTCCCCCAGTATCCCTGCTTGTCGTAAGAGGCGACTAAAAGGGTTGGTGGTGGGTTAGTGCCCCACCCCGTAAAAACAACTAACTAAAAATACAAACAGGAAGCCTCGGACCAGGACTGACCAAAAGTTGACGACAAAGGAATGGACAAAGGACGAGATTAAGATTGCGACCTGGAATGTGAGGGGTATGAATGATGAGGTGAAAGAGAGAGAGATTGTACAGGTGCTTGAGAGTGCGAAAGTGGATATATGTGGAATAACTGAAACTAAATGGCGAGGTGAGAGTGTGAGAGAATGGGAATATGGATGGGGTATATGCGCGGGAGTGGGTGAGAATGAGAGGGCGAAAGAAGGAGTGTGTATTGTTATGAGCAACAGGTGGAAGGAGAATGTAAGAGAGTATGGATCAGTTGGGTCAAGGATTGTGTGGGTAAGAGTGAAAGTAGGACTACAAATGTGGGCAATTGTGTGCGTGTATGCTCCAACGCAAGATCGTGTAAGTAGAGTGAGAGAAGAGTTTTGGACAAATGTGGAAGCCTGCTTGGAAAAGTTTGAAAGGAATGAGAGAGTGTTTCTGATTGGAGATATGAATGGAAAAGTAGGGAATGAGAAGGTGGATGGAGTGGTTGGTGAGTGGGGTGTGCCTGCAGAGGTGGATGAGAATGGCAGTGCTTTAGTGGACATTTGTGCTGGGAGGGGGTTGGTGATAGCCAATACCCTCTTCAGGCACAAAATGATCCATAGGTATACATGGCGAGTGGTGAGAAGAGAGGACGGGGGAATGAATGAACGGAAGGCAATGATTGACTATGTGTGTGTGGATGAAAGGATGAGAAGATGTATAATGGATGCAAGAGTATATAGAGGTTGGGGGAGTGGACTTTCTGACCACCACTTGGTGGTGGCCAGAATCAGAATCCAAACAAGATGGAGGAAGAGAAGAAGGGAAAGACAGGAGGAAGTATTTGTTACAAGGAGGGTAGAAAAGTTACAAGAGGATGGAATAAAGGCCGAATATAGAAGGGAAGTGGAGGAACGATTGGGTAAATATAGATTGGAGCAGATGGGGGACGTGGAGGGTGTGTGCAAGGTATTGACAGAAGAAATCTGTGCAGCATGTGAGGTGGTGTGTGGGGTGAAGAGGAGACGAAAGGGGGTTCAGGGAACAGCATGGTGGACCGAAGAGGTGAGAGAGGCTGTGGCACAAAAGAAGAAAGCATATAATGAGTGGATGAGAAACAGGGGCAACGAAGAAGCTGAGAGACGGAC
>JAGKTI010003478.1:17150-43197 GCA_018397915.1 Birgus latro
TTCGCGTTAAGTGAAGTAGGGTCAATACTACCCTCCCCTGTGATGCGAAATGAGCTGACGCTTTTTCAACGGGAGCTGGCAACCCTGCTTGATAGGTTTGGCACCACAGGAGCAGGCTCAGTAATGTTTGGGCAGCCACAGGAGGAGGATTGTCTCTGTGTGTGATGCACCACGAGGGCATGTTTTGACTCAAATAACACAGTTATTTGGTTACCTACCACATTCTCATCATGCCTAAAGTAACCACAAGCAAGGACAAACGTGTGGAAGTGATTACTTTATACAAAGCTGGCCACAAACTCCCATTTATTGCAAATCAGATGGTGTTAGACTGAGGACAGTGCAGAGACTGGTGAAGCGGTTCAAGGACAGTGGGGAGGCCATTCCTCCCACTCCACTTCCCAAGCCTGGGAGACCTCGTAAGACAACCTTCAGGACCCGTCAGCTGATCTCAAGGCAAGTTAGCAAGGATCCAAGGCTAACAGCACGGGATTTAAAAGAAAAGAACCCACAGTTGCTGGCAGTCAGAAGTGTGCAGCAGCTGTTGCATGACGATCTGGGCTACAGGAGTTTTTGTGCTCGTAAAAAACCACTGCTAACTGCACTTCAGAAGAAAAAGAGAGTAAATTTTTGTAAGAAATATCTTGCCTGGAGTGAGGAGCAATGGAAAACTGTGCTTTGGAGTGATGAGTCAACATTTACTGTCACTGGTACCCCTTCATCATGAGTGTACCGCAAACCAGGCAGTGACCCCCTGGATCCTAAGTACACTTCCAAGTTTGTTAAATACCCATCCTCACTCATGGCTTGGGGCTGCTTTACACATTATGGTGTTGGTGAGTTGGTAATTCTACCTGCAAATGAAAAAGTGAACCAGAACAATTATTTGGAGCTCTTATGTGATGTTTTAAGTGACTCTTTTGATAAAACCAAGGCAAGAGTATTTATGCAAGATGCTGCCCCTGCACATGTTGCAAAGTCAGTGAAACAGTGGCTAACAGACTGTGAGGTTCCCTTTATTCGAGATTGGCCCAGAAACAGCCCAGATATCAATCCCATTGAGAATTTATGGGCGCACATAAAGCGGCAACTGTGTAGTATGGACACATCATCTTTGCCTAAACTTGAGGCTGCAGCTATGGAACAGTTTTAGTCCATCTGGTCTGCAAAACTACGCCATCAGTGTCCCCAGACGCCTTAAGAAGATAATAAAGGTGAAGGGGAATGCCAGTAAATACTAAATTCAATGGTGAGTGTTAATTTATTTGTTTCTCCTTGCTAACCACGAGAATGTTTTCTTTTTTTAAGATGGCGTCAACACTTTTCGCGCCTACTGTTTATTGGTAAGAAAAGGTAATTGTATTTTGTTTTTGTTGATCTGGAAAAGGCATTTGACAGAGTCCCTAGAGAGGTGGTGAAGTGGGCAATGAGAAAGCTGGGGTTGGAAGAGTGGCTGGTTAGGGTGGTTATGGCCATGTACGTGGGTGCTCGCACCCAGGTGAGAGTAAATGGAGTTTTGAGTGATGAGTTTCCCGTGAATGTTGGTGTGCATCATGGGTCAGTTTTGAGTCCCTTGTTGTTTATCGTGGTGCTTGAAGCCCTCTCACGTGGCTTCAGAGATGGACTCCCATGGGAAATGGTGTATGCTGATGATTTGGTGTTGATTGCGGAGAATGAAGGGGAGGCTGAGGAAAGATTTAAGAAGTGGAGAGATGGTATGGGGTACAAGGGCTTAAGGGTAAATGCAGATAAAACAAAAGTGATGATATCTAGGGTTGGTGGCAGTATAATCAGAGGAGAGGGAGAGTGGCCATGTGCAGTTTGCCACATGCCACATGGGAGTAATTCCATCATGTGTAGTGTTTGTGATAAATGGGTGCACAAGAGATGTAGTGGTATTAGAGGTAGACTGCGAGATAATGCTGATTTCATGTGTGCGGCGTGTCGGGGAGAGCAGGTGGAGATTGTTAGGCGTGAGAGGGTTGAACTTGCAGGTGAGTCTCTTGAGTGGGTGGAGGAGTTTTGTTATTTGGGAGACATGTTATGTGCCGGAGGTGGGGCTGGAGTTAGCTCGGTTGCTAAGGTGATAAGTGGTTGGAAGAAGTTCAGGGAGCTGTTGCCTCTCCTGACATTGAGAGGACTCTCCTTACGTGCTAAGGGGTCTTTGTATGCAGCATGTGTTAGGAGTGTGATGCTGTATGGTAGTGAGACCTGGGCAGTAAAGGAAGAGGATATTGACAGGTTTAAACGTACAGAAATGACAATGATTAGGTGGATGTGCAGTGCGTCCCTGCGTGCAAGGCCTGGGGGGGCTGGGTTTACGATGGAAAAGTTGAGGGGTAGGATGGGACTGGAGTGCGTTGGTGTTGTGATGAGGAGAGGTAGGCTGAGGTGGTTTGGACATGTGGAGAGGATGGGGGATGATAATTGGGTACAGAGGGTGAGAAGTGTTAATATTGGGGGAGGGGTTTGGAGGGGTAGACCGAGAAAGACATGGGATGAGGTCATTAAGTGTGACTTAAGGGTTAAGGGACTGAATAGGGAGGCTGCCAGAGATCGAGCAGCGTGGAAAGCTGCCATTAGGTGACCAAGGCCAATGCATGCAAGCATGTTGGAGCCTTCAAAAATGAAACAAAACAAAACGAAACAAAGCATATGTAAGGAGAGGTTGATGTTTGAATTAGTGGTTCATTGTCATAGGAGAAGTTAGGCAAATGAATGCAATGCCCCCATTGTTGAATTGAGGCAGACGAATATACTGTACTGTCTCCATGGGTCCTGAATACATACTGTATGTAGATGGGGTTGTGAGAATGGTCAAAACATGTTACAGAATTGTGAATGAAGCTGATGGTAAATAGTCAGGGATCATTGTCTCTAATCCAGTGCATGTAGATGAAGCAGTGTTGTATGTTATTAGTGAAATGGAAATGTTGCAGGCATTTCAGAGTTTTGTGAATGATGAGACCTGAAATAAATGTAAGTAAGAAGATGGGGGTGCCCATCATCCACTCCATGTAGGAATGCCTTATGGTCTCTACACCGAGTGACAAGCCAAATGGTTTCCTGTACCCAGGAAACCATTTACTATGCTGGGTGGTAATCATATAACCAGGGTTGTTGGCTTGGTTAAGTGTCCCCCAGATTCCCCTATCTAAAATCACATAATCATGGCATATTTTTCGGAGATCCTTGGAGGGCCCAGTACCTGCCCAGAGCCCCAACCAAATGGGCAGATTTGCATGGCCATGTGGAATGTGAGAGGTGTGAATGAGGAGAGCAAGAGGGTGGAAGTGGTGAATGTGTTCCAAGTGAGAGATATGCCGTGATGGCATTGTGTGAAAAAGATGAAAGGGTGTAAGTGGAGGAGTGAGAGGGTGTAAAGTGTGTGAGATTGGGCATTAATGAGCGAGGAAGATGAAGGGAAGGAGTTGCTTTTGTTGATGAGTGAAGTGTGGCAGAGTGGAATGAGAGGTTAAAAATGTGTCAGCTTGAGATGTATGTGAGTTGCTTTTGTTGATGAGTGAAGTGTGGCGGAGTGGAATGAGAGGTTAAAAATGTGTCAGCTCGAGATGTATATGTGTCAAATTCAAGTTTGAGAAGATGAAAGTGGCTGTGATTGTAGTGTATGCACCATGTGATGACAGGAGTAAGAGAGAGAAAGACAGGTTTTGGGATGAGCTGAATGAAGCAATGGGAGAAATGCCTAGGAGCTATAAAGTGATCATAATGGGCAATTTGAATGGAAGAGTAGGCACTGGTCCTGAGGATGACATAATGGGTTGCAATAGAGTGGCAGGAGAAAATGACAATGGGAAGTAACTGAAGGATGTGTGCCAGGAAAGGAGGTTGTGCACTTGTAACTCATATTTCAAACACAAAGATGCACATAGATATACATAGTATAGAGGGAACTGGGATCATGTTGAAGGGAGCCTGATTGATTATGTGCTCATAGAGAGGTCGGTGCTGGGAATGGTTACTGATACGAGGCCCGTGAGAGGATGATGTACAGGTCTGTCAGGTCATATGATTGTGGTATGCAAGATCAAGCTGAGAGAAATGAGGTGGACCAGGAGAGACAGGAGCAGTCAGGGAGAAAGGCTGAAAGTCGAGAAGCTAAGGATCAAAGAAATTGCAGATGAATACAGGACCAACATAGAGGAGTTAGAATCAGTGAATTGGAATGAAATGGATCTGGACGGCTAGTGGAAATGCATATTGGGATTGTTTAGTTAGGACTGCTAAAGCAGTGTGTGGCGTGGCAAGAGTAACAACTAAGAAGAAAATTACGGCATGGTGGGATGGAGAGGTTAAGAGCGCAGTGGTGGAAAAGAGGAAGAAGTGGCTAGAGTGGTTATAGAAGAGGGATTCAGTTGAAAAATAACTGAATATATTGAGAGCAAGAAGCACGCAAAGAGACTAGTGAAGAGGAAAAACGAGGAGGTAAATGATGATCTAGGAAGAAAAATGGATGCAAATTACTCAGAAAATAGGAAATTATTCTGGAAAGAGGTGCGGAAATGTAGAAGAGACAGTGGAAAGAAATGTGAAAGTGTAAAGGATGTACGTGGTAGATTATTAACCCATGGGGTTGAAGTAAGGACCAGATGAAAAGACTATTTTGAAAGCCTGATGAATGGGAATAGAGAGAGCAGAGCCACTGTAAACAGATTGGTTTTGGGGGTGTGCAGAGAAGGAATTTAGCGATAGGAAACGTGACACTTGCACAGGTGAAGAATGCTGTGAAACGACTGAAAAATGGGAAAGCAGCTGGGGTTGATGAGGTGTATGCAAAGATGATTAATGATTAAGTGTAGTGGAGAGAGCAGAATGAAGTGCTTGTTGGAGATATGTAAGAAGGCATGGATGGGTGAAACTGTGCCAGCAGAGTGGAAAAGGGCTGTGATTGTACCCCTGTAAGAAAATAAAGGTGAGCGAAGTGAGTGTAAGTATTATCTTGGCATAAGTTTATTGAGTGTGGTAGGGAAGGTATATGGAAGAGTTATTATAGAGAAAGTAAGAGAGATATCAGAAGTCCTGGTGAATGATGAACAGGGTGGCTTTAGGAGTGGTAGAGGTTGTGTGGATCAAATACTTGCAGTCAAGACAGATAGTGGAGAAGGCTTGTGAGAAGGACTATAAGGTGTTTATGGCATTCGTGGATCTGGAAAAAGCATACGACAAAAGAAGGATAGTGGAAGGCTTTGTGCGTGTACGGTGTAGATTGTAAGCTGCTAGGTGTTGTCAAGAGTTTTTATGATGGAAGTGACTCATATGTAAGGGTAAATGGGCATCTAAATGAATGGTTCATGATCGGTGTGGGTATGCGACAAGGTTGTGTGATCAATGTATACATGGATGGGGTGATGAGAGAAGTAAAAACATGAGTAATGGAGAGGAGTATGGCATTGGTAATGAGTGATGTTTGATGGAGTATCTAAAATTTGCCTAATGCTGATGATGCAGTACTGCTTGCAAATACCGAACAAGAACTTGGTAAACTAGTGGAGAGTTTTGCTGATGTCTGAGCATCATGCCTTGAGAGTAAATGCAGAAAAGAGTAAAGTGATGGTTACTGAGAGAGAAGGTGACTCCCAGTATAATGTTACAATGAATGGAGAGAGACTGGAACTGGTGAGAGAGTTCAAATACCTGGGTACAGTGATAGAAAAGAGAGGAAAATATGCTAAAGAAGTTGAAAGTAGAAGGAAGGAAAGTAGCTGGTGCAGTGAATGCCTTGATAAGAAACAGAGACTTGTGTTGCACATGCATGAGGCTTACGTGAAGGAGTGTTAGTGCCAACTTTAACTTATGGACGCACGACTGTGGCATGGCATGAGAATGAAAAGTCAAGAGTGAGAGCATTGGAGATGGGACTGCTGAGGAATGTATGTGGAGTACAGAGAGTTAATAGATTATGAAATAATGTTATTCGTGAAAGATGTGGAGTGATTAAGTCCGTGGACACCAGAATTTAAGAGAGTGTTCTGAGATGGTATGGTTATTTGGAGAGAAGGGATAACAATAGAGTGGTGAAAAAGAGATATCTGAGTGAATTTGAAGGAGGGAGAAGGTGAGGTAGGCTGAGGAAAAGGTGGAGGGATATGGTGGATGAGTGTGTGAGGGAGAGAGGCTTGGAAGTCGGTGTGGTCAGGGGACTGGCAAGAGATCGAGCTGGCCGGATGAATATTGTGAGAAGTGTTTGATCAGGGATTTGGCACCCCTTTTTAACGTGACAGTGTCCAGATTGACTCTAGGATATGTTTATGTGAAGCTACAGAATATGGTGTTTGTGGCGTATCAAATGGAGCCAAGAATCAGAGGGCTTGAATGGTAAGTGAATGGAAGTGTGGCCCATTGGATTGGGCAACTTTGGGCTGTTTAGACATTGCTACTCCTCACCCTGCCCTAGGGTGGGAAAGGAGGTCCAGATGATGATGAATGAATGAAGAGATTAATGATGATTTTTCAGACAGGGCAGTTCAGAATATGATGAGCTGGTGAATTGAGACATTTCAGTTAGTGGAAGATTTTTAGTACTGGTACATTGATGCAGTGATTGAAAAGAAAGGTAAATGTTTAAATATGGTGGAGAATTGAGTGGGTTAAGGAAGAAAAATGGACACTGCTGTTAAGATGTGTGTGAGAGACTTTGTCATGGCACAAGTTTTAATATAGAGCAATTGAAATGGAATTTGTCAGGGAATGTACATTATGTAGTTTGCATATGAGAAGAAAGATTAATGAAAACTGTACAAGAATGTATGGTCATATTAGAGAGATTTTGTATGATTAGGGTAGCGGATTTTGTATGACTAGGGTAGCAAAATGGTTTGCATGAGCTTGGGGGTGGAAGGAGGCATGGAAGGCCAAAGAGGTCCCAGGGTATGATAAATGAATCTGTAAGAAAGTGAATAACAAAAGATGAGAACTACAAAAGATGAGAACGCAAAAGATTTATAAAAAACAGAAATAGATGAATGAAGCATGTATTACATTTCATGTGATGAGTTGCATTCCATTAATTTGGTCACAGGTATACCAGTTGTTAAAGTGTATTAGAGAGACAAAACAACAATATTTATAGATGGTTTGCTTGTGAGTTGGATAAAAAAATATTGAAGGCTTGGATGGTGGGTGAACAAATGTAATACCATTTCACTGAAAATTTGGTACCGTATAGTAGTTCTATTACTTTTATTCATTCTCTCGCATTTTCTGGATCCTGCCCTCTTCTTTTATTGAAGTATTTTCTCAAGTGAATTTATTTATTTATTAATTTTTTTGTTAAAACCTCAGATTCCAAATTCAAAATTGACAAAATTTAAGCTGAATTTCATGTGGAGAAATTAATTTGGGTTTAGAAGCCTTCAAATGTTCTTTTAATTTTTGCTTAATTTCTTCCACTTTTGTTACATTTTTCTCTGCTTTAATGCAGTACTGGTATAACATTACACCAAGGAAAAAAAAAAAATGATTTGCTTAAATTATTGGTAAATTAGTAGGACTGTATATTGTGCTTGTGATGAAAGTGAGTTGTTTTACTTTGTTTCTGTACACCACAGCTTGCATGAGGAGTGGGATAAGGCACACCATTTTTTAATAAGGTAGAGGAGGATAGATGAGGTTTCAAGAGAAAACATTGCCTAGCAATGGAGAGTGTCCCTATACAGAAAACCTGTTTTAGAGCTAACTAATGTCGGCTACTTATAGTATTATGTACATTTGCCGTGAGTTTCAAGGTTTCATAGTCATCTGCTGTGGAGTGGGGCTGCACATTTTTTTCTGTGCTTGTTCGGTTGTAAGTAGTTAAAAGAAATATTGAGACTTTCATGAGCCATTAATATTCTTTAGTCTCATTTTGTTTCATTCATAGATGCTCTAGCATGCTTGCATGCTTTGGCCTGGTCACACGGTTCGATCTCTGGCAGCCTCTCTGTTCAGTTCTGTTTCCGTGAAGTCACACACTGACCTCATCCTAGGTCTTCTGGATTCTGCTTTCACAGCCCAACCCTTGATGTTCACACTTATCACCTTCCACACCCATTTGTCATCTACCATTCTCTCAACACTTCCAGACCTTCTCATCTACCCCTCCTCATCCCAACACTAATGCCATCAAGTCCCATCCTTCCTCTCAGTTCTTCTTACAGTCCTAACCCCTCCATGCCTCTCATTCAAGGATGCACTACACATTCCCCTAATCATTATAATTTTTGTATGTTTGAGCCTACAGATATTCATCCTTTACTGCCCAGGTCTCGCTACCATACGTCAATTTAACTGCTAATACATGCTGAATGCAAGAACCCCTTAGAACAGAGGGAGATCCCTCTCAGTGTCAGGAGAGGCGGCAGCTCCCTGAACTTCCTCCAGCCACTCCTTACCCTAGCCACAGAGGTAGCTCCAGCCCCACCTACGGCACATAACATGTCACCCAAATAACAAACTTCTCTACATATTTGAGAGACTCTTCAACAGGATCAGTCTTTTCATGTCACTCAGTCTCCACATGCTTTCCATGGCACACCACACCCATGAAATCACCATTATTTCACAACCCACCTCTAATACTACTTCATATCCTATGCACCCACTTGTCACACATACTGCACAAGATGGAGCTAAATCTCATACCCATGTGGGAGACTGCACATGGCCACATTCCCTCTGATTTTGCAGTACCAGCACCAGCCCTAGATATCATCACTTTTGATTTATCCACATTGACTCTCAAACCCTTGTACCCCATTCCATCTCTCCACTTCCCTAAATTTTTCCTCTGCCTCAGTCTCACTTTCTGCAATCAACACCAGGTCATCAGCATACAACATCTCCCATGGAAGTTCATTTCTGAAGTCAGATGTCAGCTTCAAGCACTATGATAAACAATAAGGGGCTCAAAAGTGACCCTTGTTGTACACCAACATTGACGGAAAATTCGTCACTCAAACCTCTGTTCACTGTCACTGGGTGCAAACACCATTATAAATTGCCATAGCCAGTCTGATTAGCCACACCTTGATTCCAGGCTTTCTCACTAACCATTTCATTTATTTTCTTGCTTATTATTTAATTATTTTTTTTCTTCCCCCCCTCCCCCCCTCAGAACAGTTTTATAACAAGTCACAAGGAGTTTACAGTGAGAAGTTATCAGTTCATCATTAACTTAATGATACAGCAGTTAATGAGAAAGAGCTTTAAACAAGGATTAATTTTTTGTGCTGTAATTTGTTAATGTGAAGTACCTGTACTAAAAAACTTGTAATCATTTGTACTGATGCCATAGGGAACACACCAACATAGGGTACATAACTCTATCATGCATGTGATAATGTTGTTATGAATAGGTGTTATTATCCATTCCTTGAAACCCATCACTGCTGTGTTCCACAGTCCTTTGCATCTGACCACACTGATGACACTAATACCCTGTCTGTAAAATATATACATGGTCCATTCTTTCAGGAATGATGCGACAGTGTTAGTGGAGATGTTTTTGTGACATGGTTTAACTAATCAAACTGTTTCTTGCCTTGGCCTGTAATTGAACTTTCATTCTGCCAGACAACAGACCACTTCTCTAATTGCTTGATAACCACCTCCTCAAGCTTACTTGTGGTTAATCAGTTTGGAGGTAGAGGCACAGTATCTCACAGTGTAGTCTTCCAGCCTGTGATATATTACTTCAACTATAGTAGATTTTTTACACCCATTTTCAGTAAATGATCAGCCACTTTTTGGTTTAGTGTTAGCCATGATGGAGAAACTTTACAGTCAGTGGGAAGACTATAGGCCACCATCAAAACAATCAGTACTCACCTCATGTCAGCGTGTGCTCTAATTGTATTCCCAGTATAGTCTGTGACTTACAGTTCTGAATAGCAGCTCATATTTTATTAGCTTTGAAATGACAGATATTGAGCAAAATATGTGAACAGTAATATAACAGTGCCAAGTTCTGTCAGCTAATTACTGGGTGGGAAGTGGGCTGCAATAATAAACCACCACATATGCAAAGATTACATCATCCCAGTTTAAAGTTTAGTTTATTTTGTGATAGTCATCCTGAGCACAATTTCTTTATTACAGTTCTGAACAGTGATTAATATATTTTTAAATCTAACATGATAACCATCTGATGGGGGTGAACAGTATTGTAAAAACATCCAGTTCTCTAGCACCTGATCATTTGGTGAAAGCTGGATTGGTGTGTTTTGACAGTATTATGGTTTTGCCATGTTTTGTGCATTATAATCTACCTGCAGTGGTTTATAGTAGCAGGACAGATGTATGATGTATGTTCAGAAAGTATCCGACCTTAGGCTCTAAAATTATAAATACCCTGTAGCTAACCTATTGAGCCAGGACACTAATCCCCCTCAAAGTAGGCCTCCTCTGACTTGACACACGTAGCCCAGTGTTCTTTCCACTGCCTGAAACATTTTTCAGAGTCGGTTTTAGGTATCTCTTGCAGGTGCTTTGTTGCATTTGTCACTATCTCTTCTCTCAGATGAATTTTGCACAAGACTTGTTGGAGTGTGCAGATTGCGATCCACACTTTTTGAAGACTGTTATCAGTGGAGATGAGACTTGGGTGTACGGGTATGATGCAGAAACCAATGCACAGTTGTCCCAGTGGAACCATGCAGGGTCGCCTCAACCAAAGAAAGCACAACAGGTCCACAGCAGGGTGAATGCTCTCACATATTACCATGATGTTGTGCATCACGAATACACACCAGAAGGTCAGACTGTCAACATACATTACTGCCTCGATGTTATTCATCATCTTTGTGATGTAGTTCGGCGGAAGAGACCAGACCTTAGGAAAACGGCAAGTTGGAAGCTGCATCATGACAATGCCCCAGCCCATTCTTCTCACAATCCCACAGGTTCAGCAGGCTCCCCACTCAACAGACATGACTTCTTGCAACTTTTGGTTACGTGTATTCCCCAAGCTCAAAACTGTGCTGAAAGGTTCCCTGTTTGAGACTAGGGAAAAGATCATGACGAATGCGATGAAGCATCTGCAGGAGATACTGAAAACCAACTTCAAAAAATGTTTCAGGCAGTGGAAAGAATGCTGGGCAACCTTTAAGGAGGATTGGAATTCTAGCTCAACAGGTAACTGTTTATTTTTTTTAGAGCCTATGGCATTTTGTTGGTTATGGACTTCAGGCAAGTTGGTTTGGGGCTTTGGTGGAGTTAGTTGAAGTTACATAAGAGTACCATGGCTGAACACTTGACCTGTCCTCACTGAACCCTTATTATGATGTTTTTGATGAACATTATTTCAGATAACATTTTTTTTTTTTCCCAAAAGGCAACCCAATCATAAATTGAGGAATATGAACTGAATCCAGATAATAGTTATTGGAAGTAGGTATAGTAAGTCCTCATTACTCTGTTGATTTACTGCATTTATTTTTATTTTACACTTTTTCTTCTTTTTTTTTAATTAACAGAACAGAACGTGGTAGGTGGTGGCGACCATCATCCACTCACTTGATGTAGTGCTACCTACTTCTTCCTTAGCCTTTATCATTTTTTTTCTGTGCCTGCCCTCCTCTCTACCTCTTTCATCTTTCCTGTCACTTCTTATTGCTTTTCTTTTCTTTACAGGTGGCTTTACATTGACTGAAAAGCCAAATGGTTTCCTGTAAGCCAAGAAACCGTTTACTATGCTGGATGGTAACCATATGACCAAACCATACGTGTTCCCTACGTGTCAGCAAGTGGGTTGGTGGAGGGTTAGTGCCCCTCCCTGTAAAACAAATAACTCAATGGCCACCCTTTGCGGGATTATGGCATCTGGCAGTAGGTAGGTAGGTAGACAGATGGATAAGAAGGAAAAACAAATAAATAAAAAGAATAATCCATACACCAGATTACTGGTGTCCTCCATTCATTGAAGATTGGGGGGAAACAACTCCGGGGAAGCGAGTTCCAGAGAGATGCAGTTCGGGGAATGAAAGAATTCTGATTGGCAGAAGTTCTGCAATATGGCTGTGTGACATTCCAATCATAAGAACTACCAGGTGCCCGTGTAGCACGAGGGAAGGCATGGAGAGGTGGCACAATGGATGCAACTTCGTCTGAGTATTTGCCATAAAAGTATCTAACGTAATGCAAGTAAAGGCAACATTCCTTCTTATTGTAGGGGAGGTAGTTTACTGTAATAGCAGGGTTATTAATAATTCCAGCAGCTTTGTTCTGAATTTTGTCTAGTTGTTTTAGTGCAACCTCTCCACATCCATTCCATAAGGGTGAGCAATATCCTAGCTGAGAGCTCACATAACTTATAAATTATAGCTAATTGCTCATCAGTGGAGAAGTTACAGACTCTCTACAATAATTCAAGTTTCTTTGAGGTGGTTTTAGCAAGTGATCTGACATGAAAGGTCCAGCTGAGGGCATTGTTAAGTGAAACACTAAGAATTTCGATACATCTGGAGATGGGAATATTAGTAGCATTTAATATATGAATCTGGCAGTATCTGTCTATTAGTCTATCTGTCCATCTATTGCCAGATGCCTCAATCCCATAAGAGGTGGCCACAAACAAATCGCTTTCATGTTGCTCTGTCCCCTGCCATTTCACTGCCCTGCTCCCAGCTCGCACCCCCCTCTCTCGTATACCCCTCCACGCCATCCCTCCATCTCCTCCTTGGCCTTCCCCTCCCTCTCCCTCCCTCCACTTCACTCACATACACTCTCCTTGTCAGTCTCTCACTCCATCCTCTCCAAATGGTCAGACCACCTTAATGTGTTTCTCCTAATGCTTCCTATCACATCCACATCCACACCACAATGCTCCTCCACTTCCTCATCTGTCGGTCTCTTCGTATGACTCCACATGCTTCTTTCAAATAAATCATTTTTACTGCTCTCACTCTTGACTTCTGTCCCTCCAACAAGGTCCAGGCTTCACTGCCATACATTAGAGTTGGTATCACAATACAGTACTGTCATGTAGTAGCTTTTTCACTTCCCTGCTCACTTCCCCATTTCTTATCACTGCTTTCAATGAACCAGCAACCTTTCTTCCCTGCTGCACCCTTTCAAGCACTTCACCCTCTAAACTTCCATCCTTACTCATCACACTACCCAAGTACTTAAATGCACTCACACTTTCCATTTTCTTCCCATCCAGCCTCACTGTACATTCACTGACTTCAAGTCTCTCGAAGACCATAACTTTACTCTTCCCTACATTCACCTTTAGGTTCCGTTTCTTACACACTCTCCCAAACTCATCTGTCAAGCCTTGCAGCTCCCCTTCGTTCTTACTTAACACCACAGTATCATCTGCAAACAACAGTACAGGGAGTTTCCAAACACTGCCCTCTGTCACTAGGACCACTCCAACATCCACTGCCCTACCTTGTATCTCTTTTATGACCTCATCCATATACATACTGAACAACCATGGAGACATGACACATCCTTGCTTCAATCCAACATTTAAATAGAAAAATTCACTCAGTTCACCATCCCCACACACTGCAGCCTTAGCACCCTCATACATACTCTTCACAGTCTTCAACAGCTTCCCATCTACTCCATATATTCTTAATACTTTTCACAATCCTTATCTATCCACCCTGTCATATGCTTTCTCCAAATTCATGAAGGCTTCATACAAGTTCTTTTGCTTCTATAGAAACTTTTCCACTAAAGATCTAGGAATTAATATTTGATCTACACAGTCTCTTCCCTTCCTAAAACCTTGCTGTTCTTCTCCAACTAATTCCTCTGTTATTTTCCTAACTCTGTCAATAAGTATCCTACCATATACTTTTCCTATTACACTAAGAAGGCAAATGCCCCTATGATTACCACACTCACTTCTTTTTCCCCTTTTCCTTTGTACAGGGGAATAATTATACCTGACTTCCAATCCTCCGGAACTCTGCCTTCTTCCCAGGCCAATCTGCACATCTTCTGCATACATTCTATTACTATCTCTCCCCCATGCTTCAGCATATCACCACACACTCCATCAATTCCTGGGGCTTTCCCCATTTAACTTTCTTCATTGCTTCCACTACTTCCATCCTGCTGTTTTCTTCCTCTCTTCTCACATCCCTCCTTCTCCCTTCCATTCCCCAGCCACTTATACTTGCATTTCGTTTCATTCTCTGTGTTCAACAATCCATTAAAGTGTTCTCTCCATCTGCTCACTTTTTCTCCCTGCTTTACTAGTAGGCTACCATTTTTGTTTCACTCCCCAGCTAACTTCTTTGGCACCCTATCTAACTCTCTTTACCTCTTTCCAGAACATTTTCTTACATTCCCTCCACTCACACCCAAATTCCTTCCAAATTGCTCATCCACTCTCTTCTTACTCTATCTTACAAATCTAAACCTCTCTCCTCCTCTCTGCATATCTCTCTCTCTTCCGTCTCTCGACTCCTTCGACACCCTTGTTTCTCATCCACACTCTAAATGCTTTCTTCTTTTGTGCCAAAGCCTCTTTCACCTCTTCAGTCCACCACTCTGTTCCCTGCACCCTCTTTCATCTTCTCTTCACCCTACACACCACCTCACATGCTGCACAGATTTCTTCTGTGAATATCTTACACAGACATTCCACGTCCTCCATCTGCTCCAGTGTATATTTACCCAATCGCTTCTCCACTTTCCTCTTATATTTTGCCTTTTTTCCAGCCTCTTGTAACTTTTCTACCCACCTTGTAAGAACTACTTCTTCCTGTCCTTCCCTTCTTTTATTTCTCCATTTTGTTTGGACTTTGATTCTGACCACCACCAAGTTGTGGTCCGAAAGTCCACTTCCCCAACCTCTTTATACTCTTGCATCTATTACACACCTTCTCATCCTTTCATCCACACATACATAATCAATCATTGCCTTCCGTTCATTCAGTTCACCATCCACCCTTCTCATCACTCGCCACGTATACCTATGGATCATCTTGTGCCTGAAGATGGTATTAGTTGTCACCAACCCCCTCCTGGCAAAAATGTCCACTGCCATTCTCATCCATCTCTGCAGGCACACCCCACTCACCAACTACTCCATCCACCTTCACATTCTCTACTTTTCCATTCATATCTCCAATCAAAAACACTCTATCATTCCTTTCAAACTTTTCCAAGTACACTTTCGCACTTGTCCAGAACTCTTCTCTCACTCTGCTTGCATGATCTTGCGTTGGCGCATGCACGCACACAATTGCGCACATTTGTCATCCAACTTTCACCCTTACCCACACAGTCCTTGAGCCTGCTGATCCATACTCTCATATATTTTCCTTCCATCTGTTGCTCACAGCAATACACACTCCTTCTTTTGCTCTCTCATTCTCACCTACTCCTGCACATATACCCCTTCCATACTCCCATTCTCTCACCTCGCCATTTAGTTTCAGTTAATCCACATACATCCACTTTCGCATCTTCAAGCACCTGAACAATCTCTCTCTCTTTAACCTCATCATTTGCTCCCCTTACATTCCATGTAGTTATCTGTACCACGTCCTTTGTTCGGTCCTTAGTCGTTGCCTTTTGGTCAGTCCTGGTCCGAGGCTTCTCGTTCGTATTTTTAGTTAGTTGTTTTCCGGGGAGGGGCACTAACCCTCCGCCAACCCACTTGTTGATACATAGGGAACACGTGTTGATTGGTTATTAGGTTATTACGCAGCGTTGTAAATGCTTTCCTGGTTTACAGGAGATCATTTGGCTTGCCACTCAGTGTAGAGCTACCCCAACAACAGGGTATCACTACACCAAGTGGGTGGATGATGGGAGCCCCTACCTAGTAAATTGTCAATTATTTGGTTTTACTAGCATTAAGTGAGACAGGTTATTTAGTCCCTATTCAGTGATCTTAGGTAAGTCTTGATTTATGGAGATGGCTGCACTGAGTTGAGAGTTAGAGATATTAAACTTTGTGAATGGGTGTTTAAGTGTGAATGAACTGTGAAGTGTTAAATCATCTGCATATGAATGGATGGGATTATGGGTGACAGATAAGAGATCATTAATATGATCAAGTAGTAGGGTTGGCGCCAGAACTGATCCTTGTGGCACACCAGCGTTAATTGAGTGGATATTTAAATATGTATCATCTACTTTTATTTTTCTATCGCTGAGATATGAGGAAAGCAAAGGAACATTTCGTTTCGTTTCGTTTAGTTTTTGAAGGCTCCAACATGCTTGCATGCGTCGGCATTGGTCACCTAATGGCGGCTGTCCATGCTGCTCGATCCCTGGCAGCCTCCCTGTTCAGTCCCTTAACCCGTAAGTCACACTTAACGACCTTGTCCCATGTCTTTCTCGGTCTACCCCTCCCAACCCCTCCCCCAATATTAACACCTCTCACCCTCTGTACCCAATTATCATCCCCCATCCTCTCCATATGTCCAAACCACCTCAGCCTACCTCTCCTCATCACAACACCAATACACTCCAGTCCCATCCTACCTCTCAACTCTTCCATTGTAAACCCAGCCCTCCCAGGCCTTGCACGCAGGGACGCACTGCACATCCACCTAATCATTGTCATTTCTGTACGTTTAAACCTGTCAATATCCTCTTCCTTTACTGCCCAGGTCTCACTACCATACAGCATCACACTCCTAACACATGCTGCATACAAAGACCCCTTAGCATGTAAGGAGAGTCCTCTCAGTGTCAGGAGAGGCAACAGCTCCCTGAACTTCTTCCAACCACTTCTCACCTTAGCAACTTAGCTAACTCCAGCCCCACCTCCGGCACATAACATGTCTCCCAAATAACAAAACTCCTTCACACACTCAAGAGACTCACCTGCAAGTTCAACCCTCTCACGCCTAACAATCTCCACCTGCTCTCCCCGACACGCCGCACACATGAAATCAGCATCATCTCGCAGTCTACCTCTAATACCACTACATCTCTTGTGCACCCATTTATCACAAACACTACACATGATGGAATTACTTCCCACATCCTTGTGGCAAACTGCACATGGCCACTCTCCCTCTCCTCTGATTGTACCGCCACCAACCCTAGATATCATCACTTTTGTTTTATCTGCATTTACCCTTAAGCCCTTGTACCCCATACCATCTCTCCACTTCTTAAATCTTTCCTTCGCCTCCTTTTCATTCTCTGCAATCAACACCAAATCATCAGCATACAACATTTCCAATGGGAGTCCATCTCTGAAGTCACGTGAGAGGGCTTCAGGCACCATGATAAACAACAAGGGACTCAAAACTGACCCCTGATGCACACCAACATTCATGGAAAACTCATCACTCAAAACTCCATTTACTCTCACCTGGGTGCAAGCACCCATGTACATGGCCATAACCACCCTAACCAGCCACTCTTCCAACCCTAGCTTTCTCATTGCCCACTTCACCACCTCTCAAGGGACTATGTCAAAGGCCTTTTCCAAATCAACAAAAACAAAATACAATTCCCTTTTCTTTCCAATATATTTTTCCTGAAGCTGTCGAACAATGAATATGGCATCAGTGGTCCCCCTTTGTGGCATCAACCCAAACTGCATCTCATCGATATTCACTCTTTCTCTAATCATACCTTCTAGAACTCTCTCCATTACTTTCATTATCTGATCTAAGAGCTTTATACCTCTGTAATTTCCCCTTTCCAGGGCATCCCCCTTCCCTTTGTACACATTTACAATTACACTCTTCAGCCAATCATCTGGGACAACACACTCACCAGGGCATCCCCCTTCCCTTTGTACACATTTACACTCTTCAGCCAATCATCTGGGACAACACACTTGTATATAATCATATTTATCAGGTCAGTGACTAACCTCACCCCAGTATCTCCTGAGGCTTTCAACATTTCGGCAGTCAACCCAGACACACCTGCCGCCTTCCCCACCCGCATCCTGCCTATTGCCTCACTCACAGTAGCAGCGTCAATCAAAGGCCAAGGGCCAAACACTGGATCAGCTGGCTCCAAACCTTCTCTATCCCAATCAGACTCCTCATTCAACAACCGGCTATAATGCTCTCTCCATGCATCTTTAATATCCTCACTGTTCACCACTACCCTTCCATCATCATTCATCACACACTGCTCACCTACAATGTCCTGATTATCCCTCTTCACCTGATTTGCCACCCTAAAAATCATATTTTTCCTTTCTCCATGATTTAGATTATCAAGTAAAAGTCTCTGTGACTCAGACTTTGCCCTGTATACCTCTCTTCTAGCCCTGCGCTTGGCAGCTAAGCACTCCTCCCTGTTACCACCCTTCTTCCATTCCCGGAAAAGCCTTCTTTTCTCCTTAACTGCAGCTTGTACACCCTCATCCCACCACCAAGTTACTTTATGTCCAACCGCATATTGCATCGGTAACACTCAAGAGGTTGTTCTTAAGGGCTCTATACTGTTCATTAACATCTCTATCTATGGCTTCCTGTTCAGCCACCACTCTCCTCATCTCACTATAAAAGGCATCCTTTACTGATTGGTTTCCCAGCTTCCATATTTTCCTCCTAGGTACATATGTCCTTCTCATCACTTGTTCCTTAAGCACCATATCACAAATCAACAGTTTGTGCTGCTGCACACACTCCTCGCTTCCTATAACTTTAACATCCCTCACTAATCTCCTATCAACCCTCCTGACCAGAAAATAATCTATCTGAGTACTATTTCCCCCGGACTCGTAGGTAATCAACCGTCTCATTCTTTTCCTAAAATGTGTGTTGCACACAATCACGTCCATAGCCTCCCCAAACTCGAGAATTCTTTCCCCTTCTGCATTCCTCACACCATATGCACATCCTCCATGGACTCCTTCATAACCTTGAGCTGCTTCACCCACATGACCATTTAAATCCCCTCCCAGAACCACTACCTCATCATCACCCATACCACTTACTACATGTATTAAATCATCCCAAAATCTATCCTTCTCTGTGTCATCCAATCCTACCTGTGGAGCATATGCCGATATAACTGAAATCATTTTCTGCCCGACCAAAATTTTCACTACTAATATCCTATCATTTACTCTCATAACATTCATGACATATTCCACCCATTTCTCTGCAACCAACACACCCACACCCCCATATCTGTCAGTTCCCCCCTGCCAAAACAACTTATAGTAGCAATCCTTCTCAACAATCTTTCTGGCTGATCCACCCCTGTACCGGACTTCCTGCAAACATGCCACATCCACCCACCTCCTACTGAATGCCTCAACGACTTCCCCCGCTCTTCCTCTCAAACTCCCCACATTCCACAAACCCACCCTAAACCCCCTGGGTGATTTGCTGTCCTCAGGCTTGCTTTGATGTTTGTATTTGTAGTTCATAGTCGGTAGGATAAAGGGGGGGTAAACATTCCAAAGGCCCGACCCATTGCACAGTCCCAGGTCCAGGCAATGGATCTGGGACCCCTAGCCCACCAGCTTACCAGTGGCTGTGGTAGTGGCCTCGGGGCACCCTGCCAGGACAGCTGCAGGGACACCCTCCAAGCGCGGCTTGGCACTGCAACTGCCTCGCCATTATACACTCACTGATAGGGCAGCCTCCTGGGGCGCTACTCCCAGGTTCGGGCCCCTCTCTATTGAGTGAAAGCGGCAGCCTGGCAACTGCAATGCCCTGTACCCTCTAGCACAGCTGTGTTCGAGCCCCATCTCGCCCCGGACCCATGATCTATGCCGGCGGAACCCCAGTCACGCCTCCCCCCAAAGTCCGCCACTAGGTAGCGGGGGCAAAGTTTTCTGGCTGCATGCCCTTGCTGGCGTCAACCCCTGTAATGTAGTGGGGTACGTTGTGTAATATGTAAAGCGCATGTGGTGTAGTGCATAGGATAGTTAGAGGAAATGTTTGGGAGAGTATGCTGGTCTACTCTCCATGTTACTGTCACACTGAAAAGGTCAGCAAAGGGGGATGGTTAGGTAGCTAGTGAAACAGGAGCTCCAGCTCTCCCTATCACCAGCATTCCCATTTCCCTCGGGAGTACCACCCTGTTCGGCCCGTGCTACACCCTCCTCCTAAACTGTATGACAGAATTAAAAACCCTTTGTATTAGTACTCAGTCATTTACTAGTGTACACTGTATGACAGCATGAAAAACCCTTTGTATTAATACTCAGTTGTTAGTGTGCACTGTATGACAGCATGAAAAACCCTTTGTATTAGTACTCAGTCATTTACTAGTGTACACTGTATGACTGCATGAAAAACCCTTTGTATCAGTATTTGGTCTGTAAACATAGTACAGTCTGCAGTCATCAGTATGTGTGGCCTTTGGTTCCTTCTTCGTTGCATAAAAAAAAAAAAAAAAACTAGCTGCATTTAATTTTCTATTTTTGTACATGTAATAATGATCATATTACACTCTAATACTGTACTGTTTCTGTTTTATTATACTTTGTGTGGGTAGAACTTGAGGCTTTGAGAGGAGGACACCATCCTCATTTGTCACAAGTGGTTTACTTTCGATGGAGGTAATCTTCTCTTCATCTGGGCAGATTGCCATTGTAGACATGATCCTTAGTCACCAAAAGGACATAGAATAATTCTGGAATACAGACTTTTTTTTCTCAGATTTGCATTGAAACCCTGATTTTGTGTGGAGAATTGTATTGCCAGATATTTGTCACCCATTTTTAACGTGGCAGCGTTCGGGTTGACTTGATCGGATAGGTATACTGTATTTGAAACTACAGTACGTGGTGAAAACCTTTGGGGCTATCAGATGGAGCCAGGATTCAGTGGGCATAAATGATGAGTTAATGGAGGCATGGCCTATTGAATTGGGCAAACTTTGGCTGTCTGGAAGCTGCTACTCCTCACCCTGCCCTAGGGTTGGAAAGGAGGTCCTGATGATGATGATAAATGCCTAAGTACTGTATACTGTATACCTGACATAACTCAACAGACATAACTGTACAGAGTACAGTCCAAACTTTCTTTTTGTATTTAAAACAAACAGTTCATTGTACTCTTGCTGCCTGTATTCATCTCGGCATACACCTCATCAGCACCTGTTGATTTCCTGTTCCTCAACTTCATTACAGCATTCATCATTTCTGCCAATGTCATTTCCTGACACTGCATTGTTTTTCTATAATTTCTTTAATTCTCTCGTAGTAAACATGAGAGAGGAGAATTGGGGTATATATTTCAGTACAGTAATTATTATGTAATATGTTATTGTAGGAGATTGGAGGGTACCTTTCTGTACAGCAATTGTTGTGTAATATTTTTAGGCAGGAGAATGGAGAGTTTGAACCCCTGGACCTGACCCCCTTATCCTCCCCCCCGGAGCTGCCTGAAGTGATGAAACCACAGGAACCCCAGCAACATGAGCTGAACTGAGGACCTGCCAGTGTTGTCGCTTGCCCGCCCTTACACTCCATCGAACATACGCTTGGAAGTTTTAAGTACAGAAATGTTCAGTTACATACAGTTTACTGACCTAGTACTTATCACCTTCAAGTGTTAGAAAAACAGTATAAGTTGTGCCTGCCTCAGATATTGACCATTACTGTTGGGCAGATAAGAATTTAAGCTGTAGTCATTGCACTATTCCCAGAATTTAAGAGTTCTTTATCATTCTGTAATCTTTGCACATGCCTAAAGTTTTAAAGTTCATTAGCAAGGTACAGATATTGATTATTTTTCAGGAATAAAAAATAAAGATTTTTAAGTGATCCATGAACATTACCATTTGATTATTCATAAAAGTGCAAGGAAATGAGTTTCATGCTTCGTAGTACAGTATTATAACTGAACGAGCATTATGCCTAGATGCATAACCAGATGTGTATATACAGAATACAGTTATGCAAAATGCTAACATACTACAGATTTCTCAAACTTATCATACATATGAGAACAACTTACTCTCTGGAATTGCTTTTTGTAACACTTATTCTGACTTGTAATTTTCAGTTCATTAATTTTGGATTCACCACACTTTTTTTGAGATTCCACCCTCCTTTTCACACACACACACACACACACACACACACACACACGAAGCAGCAGCCACAGCGAGAAGACTTGTCTCAAACCGCCTCTCAACAAACCCTAAGTAGTTTTCAGGAATTGTTCTGTCTCCAGTTTTGTTTAAAATTTTAAGTATTGCAAGTTATTATAGTCAACCAAAAATGTAAAGAACTATTGTCATTAAGTATACATGAATGTTTTTATAGGACTTTTGGGAACAGCTGTTCAGTTTAGTACTGCAACCAACCTTAAAGATGGCCGACAATGTAAACATTGGGGAACCGGAATTCCCAGGATTTGACAGTGAAACAAATGTAATGGATCTGGTCAAAACATTGATTATGAGAATTAGTGGTCTAGAAAAGAAAGTGGAAGATCTAGTATCAAGAAACATGCCTGAAAACAACGAAAATACTATACAGAATTTGATACAGGCCAATGAGACAGCTAACCAGGAGATCGAGAATTTGAAACGAGAAAATATTGAATTACGGAGAAAACTAGAAGAAAGCAGTAACAAAACAGAGAAGGTAAGTAGTGTGTTAGAAGAGCAAAAGGCAAAGTGGGCACATGTGGAAGAAGAACAGAAAGAAGTGGTCAGTTTAAGGGAAATTATTCTAGAAGAAAGGGAAATGAACAAGAAAAGAATGGAAGAAAATGTAGTGAAAATATTGAAGAAAAAAGAGAAAATAGTGAGAGAAACGTAGAAAGGAACAGATGTGTGATAATATTTGGAAACAGGGAGGAAGAAGAAAAAGTTAGGTCTGTGAGACTCGAGAGAGACTCAAATCAGGTGAGGCAAATATTGGGCAAGATCGATCCCGAAGGAAACAAGTGGGAAAAAGAAATTGAGGAAGTAAGGAGGATAGGGCCATATAAGAAAGGGGAAGCAAGACCAATGAGAGTTAAGATGTCTTCAGAAAGTGTTGTAAATGACATACTTAAGGTGACCTGGAAACTAAGTAAAGAGGCAGGAATGGAAAATATTATAGTAAGAAAAGACTTGAATGAAGAAGAAAGAGAAGTTTTAAAATCTTTGAAGGACCAAGTAAAGGAAAAAAAAATGACAGGAGGACAGAGGAAGAAAGTAAAACTTTTTTTTGGAGAGTGATGGATATGAAAGCAAGGAAGTGGTATGTGAAGAACTAGACGTGAAGGAAACAAAGGGGATGGATATGAATATGAAAAAGAGAAGAACGAGTAAAGATAACAGTGCAGCAGATCTGAGCATCATGTACAGTAATGTAGATGGATTAATAAGAAAGGAGAAATTGGAGACTACTTAAATGAAAATAAACCTGAAATTGTTTGCCTAGTAGAGACTAAATTGCCCCGAGATGTCGATATAAAATTATTTGGCTGGAATAATTATAAGATTTGGAGGAAGGACAGAGAATGCAAATTTGGGGGAGGAATAGTGATATTAACCCATAATGACCTAAGAGTATAGAATATAGAAATTGAAAATACTAAGGCTGAACTTTTGGGAGTTGTAATAGAGGGCAGTTATGGAGAAAAAACCGATATAATAGTTTTTTATATGCCCCCCGAAACTAGGGCATGGACAAAGGAAGATTACGAACAGTTAATAAGTGAATCCATTATTAGGCTAAAAATGTTAATTGAACGAAGAAATAGAATAATATTAATGGGAGATTTTAACTGTAGAGAAGTTGATTGGGAAAGTATGGATGCTGGGGACAATGAAGAATCATGGGGAAATAAATTAATGGAATTGATGATGGAAAACATGTTAACCCAGTTGATCAAAGAAAACACAAGAATTAGGGGTGTTGATGAACCATCCAGGCTTGACTTACTATTCACAAAGGACCCAAATGATGTGAGAAACATAACCTACCATTGCCCCTTTGGTAAAAGTGATCATCTGGTAATTGAGATGGACGTGTTAGGAGTGAGGGAAGGAGAAAGAGATGAAAAACACAGAGAAAATAGATACAATTATGGGAAGGCAGACTTTGCTTCCCTGAGGAACTTTTTCCAAAATGTAGAATGGAGTAAAATGAATATGATCACAAATGTTGATGAGAAATATGAGTTTTTGATAGAAGTATATAAAACAGGAGTTACTAAGTATGTCCCAAAATTTTCTGCAGCTATGGAAAGGAAGAAAGAATGGTTTAACAACAGATGTAGGATGGCACAAGTGGCAAGAAAAAAAGCATGGAATAAAGTGAGAAGGTATAGTGAAAGGGCTTGGGAGAAGTACAAGCAGGTTAGAAATGAATATGTAAGGGTACGGAGAGAAGAGGAAAGGAAATACGAAAAAGATATTGTATCTAACTGTAAAAAAGAGCTGAAACTATTTTATAGGTTTGTAAATGGCAAAATGAAAGTTAAGGACAGTATAATACGACTGAGAGATGGAGATGAAACATACGAAAGAGAGGAAGACTTGTGTGAAATAATGAACAATAAGCTGCAGTCAGTTTATGTATTGGAAGACGAATTTAGGGAGCCTGAAATGGAACCCAGGCTGACGAGAATGACCGAAATTACAGTTGACATGGATGAGGTGCTACAGCTGATGAAGGATTTGGATGTGAGAAAAGCAATGGGACCAGACGGTGTGGCTGGATGGATCCTGAAGGAATGTGCCGACCAGTTAGTGTGGCCAGTTTATGTCATTATCAAAACCTCGCATGAAAATGGACAGTTACCTAAAGATTGGAAAAGAGCAAGTATTGTGCCAATCTTTAAGGGAGGAGATAGGGAGGATCCACTTAATTATAGACCTGTGTCACTTACTAGTATTGTTTGTAAAATCTGTGAGAAAGTTATTAGAAAAAGATGGATAAAGTATTTAGAAGAAAATGAAGTGATAACACCATGACAGTTTGGTTTTAGGGAAGGAAGATCATGTATTACTAACCTACTAAGTTTCTACAGTAGGGTAACAGATGTCGTACAGGAGAGAGAGGGATGGGCGGACTGTGTCTATCTGGATCTTAAGAAAGCATTTGAGAGGGTACCCTATAAGAGACTATTGTGGAAGTTGAGGACATTTGGAGGGGTGCATGGGAAACTATTAAAGTGGATGGGAGATTTTTTGATAGGAAGGCAGATGAGAACAGTAATAAGAGACAAGGTTTCACAATGGAGAAATGTGACTAGTGGAGTACCCCAGGGCTCTGTCCTGGCCCCAGTAATGTTTCTGATATATGTAAATGATTTGCCAGAGGGTTTGAATAGTTACATGAGTATGTTTGCAGATGATGCTAAAATTATGAAACATATTAAATGTATTGATAGTTGTAAAGAACTGCAAGAGGACTTGGACAAACTACACAGCTGGAGCCAGACTTGGAAAATGGACTTTAATGCCAAGAAGTGTCATGTATTAGAAATGGATATAAGTGAAAGAAGACCACACTGGACATATAAAATGGGCAGTGAGATGATTAGTAAAATAAAGGATGAGAAAGACTTGGGAGTGATTATTCAGGATGATTTGTCACCAGAAAAGCATATAAACAAAATTATTGGGGGAACTTATGGATTACTGACCAACATGAGAGTGGCTTTTAATTATATGGATGAGGAAATGTTGAGGGAGTTGATAGTGACCATGATAAGACCAAGACTAGAGTATGCGGCAGTGGTATGGTCACCTCATTTGAAGAAGCATATTGATAAACTAGAAAGGGTTCAACGGATGGCAACGAAGATGATACCGTGTTTAAGGGAACTCACCTACAAGGAGAGATTGGAAAAACTGAAGTTACCAACATTGCGCGAGAGAAGGGAAAGAGGTGACTTGATCACGATATTTAGAAATGTAAGAGAATTGGAAAGGGTGGATAGGGAGGATCTTTTTGTGTTGGATGATGGAAGAACAAGAGGTCATGGCCTCAAGTTGAGGAAAAGTAGATGTCTTAATGATCTCAAAAGGTTCAGTTTCCCGAACAGAAGCATAAGTATTTGGAATGACTTAGACGAAGAGGTGGTGCAGGCGAAAAACATTCATGTATTTAAAACTAGATTAGATGAATGTAGATATGGAGACGGGACAACACGAGCTTAGCTCAATTCCTGTATACTACAAATAGGTAAATACA